>JAPYYV010018147.1:0-16069 GCA_030522625.1 Copidosoma aretas | reverse complement strand
AATAATGATACCTGACTGCGGCGCGTGGCTGCATACAAAACGGGTCTTACGCGCATACGCGTATTATCTTTTACATTAGAAGAAAGCCTAAATATCATTTCTCCAACCTAAAAAAAGTCACTTTTGATGGATTTTGACCTGATCTTTCGATTGGTGATATTATTTTTCCATTTATAGTACCCCTAAGGCTCGAAAAATGAATTCAAACAAATTAAATGCGATTCTAACCTCAAAAACGGCCTTTTAATGAAAAACAAATACCACTGTTTTTTGATTGCCATTGAGCGAGCTCGAAATCAGAGGTTTTGGGTAAAAAGTGCCGTGCACGCCCTCACTGGTCCGCTTTCAATGGACGCACTCATATACGGAAGCTGGAGGCGGGCACGGTAGACATGGATTTGAGAATAAAAAAGGAAAGAAAAACGGAAAAAAATAGATTTAGATTTACAAATATCTAGTTTGGTTTAAATGCAAATACATCAGGATACATATGAAAAACGAAGGCAGGAAGGGTTAGCCTAGAAATAGGCATAAGAAATAGGGAATAAATTTACTTTTTGTACATAACAAAAATGGACAAGAGCAGGTCGCATTATTTATGCTTAATCGAAAAATTAGCGGAATTAATCAATAAAAATTATAAAAAATAGGCAAAAAGTTAACGTTGTGTGTGAAAAATTAGAGGATTGAAAAACGATAGGATTTATAAAAAGAGCAACGAAGAACAAAGAAAAGGAAGACTTTTATCAATCAGAAAATAAAAAAAAAAACAGAACGGAAATGGACAACTCTATAATAAAAAAAAAAAATAAAAAAAAAAAAAAAAAAAAAAAAAAAAAAAAAAAAAAAAAAAAAAAAAACCGAGAGAGAAATAAAGTAAAAATAAAAAGATATAGGTGAGTTTAGAAAATTTTCAAGTGATGGACTGTAGGATCTGCAATGAAAGAAAATGATATATAAAGCACCCATTGCTATGTAAAGAGGAAAAAAAAACAACGAATGAAATAATATTAGTCATAAATATAGGATTCAAAGATAATGGAGAGATATGCAGGAGGAAGATGATTATGTAGGTAAATAAGGCAAAATAGTAAATAATAAAAGTTCAAAAATATTTTATGTGTTATAAATTATGATATTAAGTAAATGTAAAAAGAAATCCTAACACGTTGTTGTATGTTCGATCTATTACATAAGTTACTCAATTGAAAATAATATTTTTACTAATATAAGAGGATAAGAACTTTTAATACTTATGAAATAAACAAAAAAAATTTACCATATAAAAATCTATATAAGAAATAAAAAAATATTAAAATTAACCATCCTATTTACAAACATTAAAAAATTATTTAAAAATATCTAATTATAATCTCACATCCATAATTGATTCAAAAATGACCAAAAATAAGAAACAAAGGCTCATAACTATTTCTGTAATAATAGTGATTAGTGACCAATTAGAGTAATTGTCAGTATAAAATTATTACCATTTATTTGATAAATGAGTAAACTTATTTAATATATTTACTATATTTGTTCGAATTTTTAGAAAATTTGTATAAGATCGCTTTGGTTATCTATGTTTGTACGCATAAATGTGTATAAAAAAGAATTTTTTTTATTTATTATTCAGACGTAAGAATACAAATATTTAAATCCGGGGGCTGGCGCGTGGAGCGCTTAGAGGGCAAAGTTTTACCAGAATATATATATTACTGTATGTATATGGTGATAAGGATTAAAAATCTTTCGCCCCTATTCTGCACCTCTTACCACCACTTAAATCACGGGTGAATTCGTAAAATTTCTACGTGTTTTTAGTAATCGTTATTTGTTTCTGCCCCCTTTACCATTTACCTTTCTTCCAGATTCCCCCCTCAAAAAATCGATCGTTTTCTCCGTGATTTTACGTAAAAATAATATTTTCAATTTTTCGTTAGCCCCCCTTGCCCCCCTTCAACACCCCCTCAAAAACTTAAGAATTCAGACCCGATGGTTATTTTCATAGACGAAGATAGCTGAAGTCACCCAAAAGACAGTATATCGCCGAACTCGGCCGAAAACAGACCAATTATTCCGATTACAGACCAACCACCTCACGAAAGCCCTCTAACATTGTAGAATATTGCCGAAAACAACCGGATGCAGCCGAAGCCGATCCTTTACATCCACTTAAAAGTTTTAATATTTCCCTAACGACTAATTTAATACATAGATAGATGCAGAACAATAAGGCGGACCGATCGTGACAAGAGTTATGAAAAGATAACGGCAGAACCGTACGCTCTGGCTCAATAAAAATAAAAATTTGATACACCTCAAGTACCTAAATCCAAATAACCAAATACACTCGCACGCTTATACGGTAAAGGTACGTATTATGGGCAAGTTACTCGAGGACGATTTAAATATCCATCGATTTTTTAAAAAAACAATAATTACTTTAATGTTTTGGCACAATTTAAAGCGCTAGACTCTAGAGAAAAAATTCCTACAGCAAAAATGATAAAAAAGTTCACAAAAAAATTTAAGTGAATGAAGGCTAGTCATTTTTTGTATACATAATGGGCCTCCTGTTTTTTATTTGTCTACCTGGACCTTAATGTATGTCCATATTATGAGCCACGCAAAAAATTACTTATACACATTAAGAAAAAAATTATTTATGGTAAATATTATATATTTTCACAATGTTAAAGTAAACAAATTTGAATTTGTAAATAAGAATCATTTTATTACTAAGCATAACATAATTATTTTTATACAAAGAACGATTCGAGTTATCTTAAACTTAGGAAAAATGATTAAGATTTTTTTAACTAGGTTTTACATCTTTTAACATTTAATTCGTTTAATCTATCGTCAATAGCTTTTGTCGCTTCTTTGGCTTCTTTCATTTCCTTTTTCGTTTCATCAAACAATTTTTTCCTTTCTGCTTGACGCATTTTCTTTTCTTGTGCTTCCAATTCCTTTTGTATTTTATAATTTTCTTTTTGAATACACCAGTCCCAAAACTCATTTGACGCTGCAGCTGCTACCATCTTAGGCTGTTTAGATTTTTCAAGGTTTTCTCCTTTTTTTTAGGTTAATAATCGATAGTTGAAAATAAACCATCAGAGATGCGTTTACCTTTAAGAGTGTATTCCAGTAAATAAAAATATTGCAAGAAAATCGGATACTTTTGGAGTACGAGAAATATAGAAAAAAAAAAATAACATCTGGACCGACCTTTATGATTTTCTTTTTCGTTTTCAATGGGTTTCTGTTTTTTTTATTAATGTCATCCTTAGGAGATAATTCTTCCTAATCTAGCCTAACAGTTGGGGTAGGATTGCTCAGCAATGAGGATTCGCCAAAGAAAAATTGTTGGATAAAAATTAGTGAAGTTGAACTGTTAAGCAAAAATATAAATATATATATATTTATTTTTAGTACATTTTAAAGTTGATTCTTCATTGATTCCATTTGAATTATTGGTCGAGCCACTTAATGGATACACATTGACATTTTGTTCTTCAAGAGAATCAATATACTCTATTTCAACATCATTTGATAAGGTAAAACTGCCACTATACTCCAAATTATTTACTGTATCATCATTAATCACAGGTATTTGTGCCATCTCTGAGTCTTTAATATTATTCTAAACTGTCATACTATAACTAATTATAGAACACTCAATGTATAATCTTTCCGTCACCAGTGCAAGTGGAATTTCTCGGTAGATGAGAACTACCTGCACGCTTAAAGATTTATTAGTTAAAAAAGTGCATAAAAAACACATCTAAACTCTCATTCTTGTAACAAAATTAAACATAATTATATATTAAAAAATTTTCAAGTTTCCCAAAATTTAGTAAGTCAAAAAAATTAAATTTAAATTAAAATTTTGTCACATGAAAAGATCCTAGAAGTGTATGATAAGAATCAAACTATTCTGATCAAATTTATAAGAAAAAATATAACAAAAAATGAATAAATATTTGTTAGTACAGTAATTGATTCTTTCGCCAAATAAAATACATGAAGAAAAGAGTGTAAAAATAAAATAAATGTAACTACTGTCGTTCTACTATCATATGATGTAAATGAGATACCAAGAGTTTCTTATGACTGCGTAGAAGCTAATTCTTCATCATATTTCTTTATGCTCTTCGAATTTACATTCACATTTCCTTTTAGTCTTATCCAACACTCAAGCAATCCTTTGAATTTCTTATCACCATTCCATATTTCACTTGACTCAGATACATTAAAATCGTTCTGTAATTGTTTATTAAGAGATTTTTCAAATTCATCCAAAAAGCCACTTTTTAGTTGATATAGAGCTATTTCATGTGTGGTTATTACTTTCTTTCTCTTTTTTTAACTGAATGTATCATAATCCATAGCATTTTCGTTAAAAAGCCATAATCTAGTGCACTTGAAGCCACTCCAAACAATTAAAGCTTCATCTTCCATATTCTCAAGTGTCACTTTTATAACATTCGGACAATGTTCTTTTTTCAGACGATTTATACTATTATCCGTTTTCTACTTTTTGACAGTTTTTGACCAGCTTGCTTTAAAAGGTGCGAAGAAAGACACATTTAACGGTTTAGATATGTGGGTTAAATAAGGGAGCAACTTAATATATTCGCTATTGTGATCTTTACAGAATCTTATCAGTGGTATAGAATCATGGGACGAATGACCATCCAAGTAAATCACTATGAGGAGCTCAAGCTCATTTACGATTGCCTAAGAGTAAAATACATTTGTTATGTATTCATTAAAAGTCTTAGTGGTCTGCCAACCACTTTCAGAGTTTCCCAAGCCCCAATCACGGGGACAATTTATTGAGACTTTTTCTAGAATAGCACCTTTATATTTGTACATTACCGTAGGAGGGGCACGAGTGCCCTCAGCGTTGTACATCAAAATGGTAGAGAAGTTTTACTTTCTCGTCATTATCAACTCGCTTATACACTTTTTTCGATGCCCCTGTTGTAATTACATTTATGGCTTTTGGACACAACTCTACACTTGTCTTATCACAATTAAAGACTTGAGAACGTTTTAAGGTGAGCAAGTTGTTAGTTTCCAAAAACGACCGGACTCTTAAAAAACATTCTATCAAATGCTCTTCAGTTACCTCTGCCCGTGCCTTAATTAAATTTTGTGACATCCTTATTGTGAGTTCTGGGTGACGTTTGAAAAAATCTTCTGTCCAGTGTTGCCCAGGTCTTTCATTGGTAAACTTAGTCTTTAAATTTGATGATTTTACATACTCTGGCACACAATATAAAAGTTCTTCTTCGTTTAGAGGGTTCGCTCTCTCAGCCTACTAACATAGTAGTATGTTAGTATGAAAAATCAAATACGGTAATGTACCATACTTTAAGAAAATTTAAAACAAATTGAAACTTTAAAGTTTTTTTAGCTGCGAATTCCATAGTTCGTAAACTATCCAGCGAATCAAGTAAAGTTCATGACTTCTACTTAGACATAACGTAAACTATGTTTTGATGGATGTTAAGTATTTATCAGTAAGTCTACAGTTTGTACTATAACTATATAGTTGTGTGTCAAGCATGTCTGACCCGATATCAACGATTTTATTTACTTGTAATTCACGCATTTCTTGCTTTCCCACTGTAAAAATTTGTAGACGTGTTGTCTGAGTGTTGCTCTTTTGATTCGTGTAAATTTTATTTATCAAAACTGTTGCGAATTTCAGAGAAACGACAAAAAATACAAAGACATATTTCAACACCAAAAAATGTTTTTTGGCAAAAAATAGCGCAATCATGACAAGCAGGACAAGATCTATCAATTTGTATTTATTTTTTTATTTTGTGAGATTTTGTATGTAACAAAAATGGACAAGAGCAGGTGGCCTTATTTATAACAAATCAAAGAACTAACAGACATAACAAACAAAAATAATACAAAATAGGCAGAGAACTTATAGTATATAAGAAAGTAGAGGATTGGAAAACGATAGGATGTATAAAAAGAAATACGAAGGAAAATAGAATTTATAAAATCAAAAGTAATCTTACAAAGGAAAGGAAGACTTTTGTCAATCAGAAAATACAGAAAAACTATATGGTAATTGACAACTCTATCATCCGCAAAATGTAAAAAAAAAAAAAGAAAGCAGAAAAAGAAGAATGAAGCAAAAAGATAAAGATATAGGTAAGTTTAGAAGTTTGTAAGTGATGGACTGTAGAAATAACGTATATGTAACGCACACATTGCTATATAAAGAGGGACAAAACAACAAATTAAATAATATCAGTCAGAAAAATAGAAGTAAACGATAATGAAGAGATATGCAGGCAGTAGATGATTTATGTGAAAATATAAGATATTTATGTAGGTAAAAAACGCACAACAGTAAAGATTAAAAGTTCAAAAATTTGTGAAACGTTATAAATTATAATATTATGCGAATGTGAAAAGAAATTCTAACATGTCATGGTGTGTTTAATCAATTACACAAGTTACTCTATCGAAAATAACATTTGTACTAATATAAGACAATAAGAATTTGAAATAGTTATGAAACAAAAAAAGGAAATGTAAAAGTATGTACAAATCTGTACAATAAATGAAAAAATTTTAAAATAAACAATTTACATTGACAAATATTAAGAAATAATTTCAAAATGATATCTTATTTCATACTTATATATCTATAATTGATTCTCAAATGATCAAAAAAATCAAAAAAGGCTCATAACTGTTTCTGTAATAATGATGATTGCGTAAATATTATATACATAAATAAATACCAATTGCAGTCATTATCAGTATTAAATTATAAACAATTATTTAATAAATCAGTAAACGCATTTCATATATTGTTTTGTATATTGGCTACGTTTGTTCGAATAATTAGCAAATTTTCATAAGATCACTTTAGGTATCTATGTTTGTACGCATGTATTTGTAATAGACTATTGTATTTATTATTCAGACATGAGAATAAAAATATTAAAAAATATTGGAGTTGCCACGTATAGCGCGCAAGGGACGAAGCCCAACTAGTATATATAAATATAGTTGTATAAACAAAAGTTAGTCCCAGACCCCCTGCCGCTCCCACTCCGCTCGCTCCCAACTCCCCCTCAAATCACGTAGTTATCGTTCATTTTTACGTGATTTTTAACCCAATTATGTTAGCTCCCCCTTGATTCCCCCCGCTGCCCCTCAGCTCCCCCGGCTCCCCATGGTTCCCCCTCTCCCTCGTCACCCCCTTAGCTCTCCACCATTACCTTATAACCTATTCTATAATACTTACACACACAACATAATTATAAGTTCATGCATATGAATTAATAATTTGGTTTCATTGTGATTTCTTCCTTCTACATTTTTTAATATTACTATTATATTAACAAATGTACATTAAAAAAACATCAGGGTAGAAAAAAAGTAGCTATTAGTACCAAGATATTGGTTCTATAATGTATATATATATATCTTCCTATAATATACACTAAATTCGTGAAGATCGTAAGTAATGGCCCTCTTTTCATGCCCCACACACGTTTTTTACATGATCAAAAGAAAGGTAAAAACAAGGTGAGAACATGCGAATTTTTATTATTTTTCTATAGTAAGTCTGACCCACCACGTCCCCCTCTATTCTCCACACCCCCCATACCCCCTATTTTCGTTAGGATATCCCTTACTAACCTAACAATCCGCAAGGACTTAGAATTTATTTGAGTCTTATATATCCCCTCATACCCGGCTGCCGCGCATTTTAACCATAGCCGAAGATGTCCGACGTCACCGGAAAGACGCATTCTATCCGAAGTCTCCCGAAAAAGACGAATCATTTCAATTGCAGACGAATCCTTTCACCCAGGCCCTCCAGCATCCTCAAAAATTGCCAAAAACAACCGATTGCAGCTGAGTCACTCCTTCACGGCCCCTCGGGATCGTCTGTTTTTCCCGCACGTCTTATTTGGCTAATAGACAGAGGCACAACAATAAAACGTGACCATTAGTAATACAACTGATGTAATAGATAATGGAACACCCGTACAGTCGAGCACAATACGGAATAAAAGTAAAATATAACACCTACAACAAAATAACCAAATGCACTTGCCCGCTTACACTGTCTATTAACAGATTATCTATTTACTAAAAGTGTAAGCAGATAAGTGTATTGGGTTTAGGAATTAAGTACATCGAATAATACCCTATATTATACCCTAATAACACCTAATTGTAGGAAGCGGGCAGAGCAACCGAAACATGCACATGATGAAAAAAAAACAAGTGTGTGCAAACCATAATTGTGCTAAAATCTAGCAAACTGTATCTTAACAGTTATAAACTAAGATCTCCTAATCGCTTAAAGTATGTTTTAAATACAAAATATCACTAGCAATATAATTCTGTGTATTATACTTACTGTAAAGGTGTATTATACTTTCAATTATAATGTAAATGGACATGGTTGGCTGGATAGCACATGCTTCTGACAACATAGAAAATTAATCACATTTTATGACAGCTGATCTCTATATTTAAGAAAAAGAAAAAGTTAGTTTTAATACAATGTTCTACTAGTACGTCAATAATAACTGAGTTGGCTCTTCTGAGGCAGGAAATAAAAAACGTAAACGTCAGTTATAACACTGATCAAACACGTACTAACAGACCCGAAAAATACAGCTAAATACGGAATCCAAAAAAAAAAAAAACTAAGCACCTCAGACTAAACAACCTAATACAATCATCTGCTCAGTTTATCAATCAACAATTTGTTAAGTAAATCAGAATTTCAGCAGTAGTCTATTGTGTTTCGGTATAACGTACACAATATAATCATACATTATTACAACAATCGGACAGATCAGCCGAAAACTTTCTGGTTAAATAGTTTATTAATATTCTCCTGTTCCTTTATAGTTACACAGAATTTTTCATTTGATACCAATTAAGGTTAAAATATCTGAAAAAATGTATAATTTACACTATATATAAAAACATATAATACATGTAAATGACTTTATTTATGTATATTTCAATTAGTCCACTATAAACGTTACTAAATTAGTTATTTCGAATTCTTTTAAACTAAATTTTGAATTTCTAAAATAAACATTTAAAAAAATAAATTAAACGCCTAACCTTGTTAATACGATTCGTGTACCGTATCGACTTAAACAGGTGCTACCTCTGCGAGTAATCTACTTATCACTTCCTTCTATATTGCAGTTTGTATCCAACTTTTAATTAAAATATTCATTCAGATTTTTTCATAAATTTTTTTCAGTTATTTATGAATATAAATTAATGGACCATCCAAAAATTATTGTAATAACTTATTCGAAACTTTTAAAAAATTAGGTAAAATTAAAAGAAATAAAGTACATTCGACAATAACAACCTATTACAGGAATGGGGCAGAGCAACCAATTTATGCAGATGGTGCAAAAAAAAAGGTGTTTGCAAACCATTATTGTGCTGAAACCTAGCAAACTATATCTGGACAGTGATAAGCTAAGATCTCCCTATCGGATACCATATTTTTCTGATACAAATTATTATAATCAATATAATTCTGTCTATTATACTTACTGTAAAGGTATATTATACTTCCCATTATAATGCTAATAGACGAGGTTGGCTGACAGCACATGCTTCTGACAACGTAGAAAAACATTCAGATTTTATGACAACTCATCTCCATACATGTAAAAAGAGAATATTTGTCTGAATACAATGTACTACTACGTCAAAAATAACTAAGGTGGCATTTCTGAGGCAGAAAATAAGAAAAGTCAACGTCAGTTATAAAGCTAATGTAACACTTACTGACAGACCCGTAAAATTAAGCTAAATACGGAATTCAAATCAAATAAAATCCAAGCACCTAAGACCAAACAACCAAATCAAATTGCTCATTTAATTTTAAGAGTGCTTTAGCAGGAGTAGTTCAGATGTTATATATGTATTATTTAACAAGTCAAAACCCACTGATTGCATCGGATTCCTTATTAACCTCCCTAAATCTGAAAAATTAGGAGATATTTGCCATTATTGTTTGCAAATTATGAGCAACCTATTATGGAGAAACCTGAAAAAATCTTTTATTTGTAATCGTAATCGATGAGTTAAACATTAAAACACTTACTGTATTATAGTGAAAATTCTAAGCTTACAGATGGAAAAATTACAAATAGACTGGAAAGTATTGATCAATTGGTACTATTAGAAATGCAGTTGCAGAAAATCATTTTTTTTTGTTCAAACGCAATGCACAGGTATTAAATATTTTAAAATTATAATTCAAGTATTTACGAAGGAATTGTATTTTATTCAGTAATTGTAATGATGTTATCATATAGATAACATACAGTTGATATTTTATTATTTGAAACATTCTTTATTTATTCCAACAAAAAACAAATTTAGCAATTGTACGTAATATACATAATAGCAGTTAATGTTCGTTTGACAAAAATATATAAGTAATAAGTATTGATGATGGAGCTATCACGTAGCGAATAATCTACAGCGATGTATCGAAGGTAGTGTAGTTATATTTTAAATTATGATATTTGTTCATTTAGAAAATAAAATATTTTCGGGGAATAAGAATAAACTTTCAAAACAGTACGTGAAAACATTGTGTATGATTCGTCATAGTAACAATACAAAGAGCTATAAGCAGTTGCAAAATTTCTACTTAAAAAATAAAGTGCTTCAAACATGAGATACTTCTGCTCAAGGTCTTAATTTTAATGAAAAAAATTAACAGTGATTTTTTTTAAACATAAGTATTTCCGCAACAATTGGTCGCAAAATAACAATTTTTATAAAAATTTGCAGAAAAATTTAAGTAATTCAATGAAATTAGGACAATTGTGTAATTGTAATAAAACTAAGAAACGAAAAATATGCAACTAAGCTTTAAATCGTTATGAAAATGTTAGTTTAATACAATATGATCATAAATTGTATAACTAAATAATGAAACATACGATAATGTTAGTATGTAAAATCAAATACAGTAATATACGAACCTTAAAGAAATTATTGAACAAATTGAAACTTTAAAGTTTCTTATGTTACAGCAACCATTGTTCGTAAACTATGGAGCGGATCAAGTAAAGTTTATGACTTCTACTTATACATAACGTAAACTATGTTTTGATGAATGTCAACTAGTTATCAGTGAGTCTACAGTTTGAACTATAACAATATAGTTGTCTGTTAAGCGTAACTGACACAATGTCAACGTCCTTATTTGCTTGTCATTTACGCATTTCCTGCTCTCCAACTCGAAAAATTTGTGGAAGTGTGGTCCGAGTATAGCTCTTTTGATTCGTGTTAATTTTATTTTTTAAAACCGTGGTAAATTTCAGAGAAACGACAAAAAATTCAAAGACATATTTCAACACAATAAAGGTTTTTGAGCAACAAATTATAGTACCATCCTGAAGAGCAGATCAAAATCTATTGATTTTTATTTTTTTATTATTTTTCTTAATGTTAACTAATCCGTACGAGCGAGTTGAACACAGTGTGCTCGAGCAAAAAATGCGCCTCACGAGCAAGGAGGCCCGATCTCGCTGGACGCGCTTATATACAGAAGCTGGAGGCGAGTAGGGTAGGCATGGATTTTGAAATAGGAAAGGAAAGACAAAGGGGAAAAAAAAAGATTCAGATTGACAGATATCATGTTCGGTTTAAATGCAAACTTACCAGGAAATATATGACAAATGGAGGCGGGAAGGGTTAGTCCAGAAATAGGCATAAGAAATAGAGAATAAATTTACTTTTTGCACATAACAAAAATGAAAAAGAGCAGGTGGCCTTAATTATGACTAATCAAAGAATTACTGGACTCAATCAATAAATATAAAACAAAATAGGCAAACAACATAGAAGTTGAAGTTGTGCATAAAAAAGTGGAGAATTGGAAAACGATAAGATTTATAAAAAGAACATCAAAAGAAAATAAACTTGACAAAGTCAAAGATCATTTACAAAGGAAAGAAGACTTTTGTCAATCAGAATAAAGGAAAAAACTATATGGTACTTGACATTTTTATCATCTGTAAAATGTAAAAAAAAAAAAGAATAAAGCAGAGAGAAAAATAAAGAGGTATAGGTGTGTTAAGAGGTTTTTAAGTGATAGACTGTAGGATCTGCAATGAAAGAAAAAAATATACCAAGCACACATTGATATGTAAGGAGGAAAAAAAACAACAAATAAAATATGAATACCAATCAGATATATAGGAGAAAAGGATAATGGAGAGATTTGCAGGAAGAAGATAATTCATGTGAAAATATAACATATTTATATAGGCAAATAAGGCACGACAGTAAAGATTAAAAGTTCAGAAATATGTTATGCGTTATAAATTATAATATTATGTAAATGTAACAAGAAATTATAACACGTTGTTGTATGTTTAATGAATTACATAAGTTTCTCAATTGAAAATAATATTTGTACTAATATAAGAGGATAAGAATTTTTTATAGTTATGAAACAAACAAAGAAAATGTAGAAGTATATGAAAATCTATATAAGACATAAAAAAAAACCAATTTACAATTACAACTATTAATAAAGAATTTAAAAATGACATCATATTATAAACTTATATCCATGATTGATTATAGAATGACCAAAAATAAAAAACAAAGGCTCATAACTATTTCTGTAATAATAATGATTGCGTAAATATTGTATACATATACATATAAATCAATAATAATCTTAAATACCTATTGGAGTCATTATCAGTATTGAATTATTAACAATTATTCGATAAATCAGTAAACTTATTTTATGTATTGACTATATCAGTTCGAATTTTCAGCGAATTTTTATGAGATCGCTTTGGCTATCTATGTTTGTACGCATATATGTGTATTAAAAAATAAACTTTTTTATTTATTATTCAGACATGAGAATAAAAATATTGAAATTCGGAGGTTGGCGCACGGAGCGCGCAGGGGGTGAAGCCCCACTAGTATATGTATATATGTATATATACAACTGGTTTTGCGCATTTGTCTAGATTGTGTATTGCGTTGGTACTTTAATATAAAAACGAAATCGATTGTTGCAAGGCACCATATCCTACCTATGAATTTTGGTTTTCATCAATTCATTAGTTTTGTGATTGGTTGATTAAGTAGACTGAGTAATTCATGTGATTGGCTGCGGTGAGTTAAGAGCGGCAAGTTCAAACATCAAATTTGAAAAAATTAAAATTTAATTAAATTTTAAGTTTTAAAAATTAATTTTATGTTTCAAAAAAATATTTTGTACAGTTACAATTAATATATGTTTGCCTAATAATGAAAATTTATGGTCATCGATTTATTCGTTTTGCGATTCGTCGAGATCGGTGAGCGGCACGTAAATTTGAAAATGAGATTTAAAAACAGTTGTTCACTTTTGTGCGTGGAATAAAAATCGTATTGGTCTATTTAATTTCTGTTCTACAAAATCACGAAATGAAATATTTTCGATCAACTGTGAGGGGTTGGTGCGCGAAGCACGCTGGCGCAGAGCCCCTAGTCTACGTAAAATTTTGTGTTCTAACTGATAGAAAAGTCAAAACAGGCATTAAAATCAGTTTTTATTGAAATATTAAGGGGAAAAGGGTAGAAATATCTTTCCGTCCTCCTGTCACGAACTCGATTTCTCAACTTTTGACGCTTCGTGTATTTACGTATATATCACGGACCCTAACTAAAGATATGCATCCAATAATTTGATGTTTACTTAACGAGTTTCCACCAATATCAAAGCACATTGAGTCATCAAGTTGCCCAACGAAGTGCATACATTTTGTAACGAGTTTTTGTCTAAATAAATTTACCACTACGTCATGGGCTCAGAAAAAAGAGAGAAAAGATTTCCGATACCATCAAACGGGGGATTCTTGTACTGTACACCGTAGGTAAACAAACGCAAGTGACACAGTCCGTATTTACTCAACGCTCACTCGTCGGTGAACGTTGTTTAACATCAATTTACGCGATCACTAAAATTTTTTTGTCCTTCCGTCCCTCTTTTTTCCGCAAGGAGTGTAGTTTTTAAAGGTGCGGGCTGTGCATTTTGTGTAAGAATTTATTAGTACTAAAAGTAATACTCGCGGGAAAGAAATAAAAACTGTGTCTACAAGCTGCACGAGATTTTCAAAGTCGAAATGTCCCTTCCGTCCCCAGTCCTATCCGTCCCCCCAATCCTAAACTTGTCTCTCATTTCGTTTCTGTGCATCGGACGATCTTCCAGCTCTGTTAGGCTAAAATATTACACAGTGATTGATGTTACGGTGATTGATTAAATTAGCTTTTTTTACGAAATACATCGGTACAAGATGGTTCCACTTTTAACGCTAGTTGCAAAGTAGTACGCTATTTTAGGTGGTCTCAACTCAACTTAAATAAAAGCTTGAATAGAACCCTATCAATGAAAAAAAAATTTGTAAAATTTCGTGTGACCCATAAAAAGTTATAGCGGTTTGAGGACGAAAAACGGATTTTTAAATATCCACGAAAACTCATTTTGAACGATTTTTGTTGGACATCTTTGAACAGCTATAACTTTCGAACGGTAGCACCAAATTGAATAAACTTATCTTTAATCGATAAGGCTTGATTCCAGCTATTATATAAGCTGTGTAAGAACGCTTTAACCTTAAACACGGTTTGTCTATCCTACCCCTTCACTACCCCTACCTTCTGCCCGGCCCCCATGGTCCGCTTCTAGCCCTTCTCTCGCTAAACGAGGGAAAAATCGCCTGTTTATGTCCTTTTTTAATTTAAATTTTTTTATTCTCTCGCCGCATTCCACAACATTTCCAAATCCTTCCAAGAGAAGGCCATAGTTTTCCGAGAGCAGCCGAAGGCCATAGTTTTCCGAGAGCAGCCGAAGCCTTATTCCCCCACTCCCACAACTCGCTCACATTACCTAGACGACCGAGTTCTTAAGAGTGCAACTTAAGCCCTTCCGTCACAACCTCTCACAGCATCCTAATCCTTCTGAAAAAAGCTTTAAGTGTTTCAAATAGCTTAATATTTTATGGGCTTTGATTCAAGCTTTAATTATACTCAAAGAAAGCTTTCTATATTGCTACCCTTTGAAACTTTGGCCATTTACATTATTGCTAAAAATGATAAGATCTGTATATTCTTTAAGGATTTTAAAAGTCACATAATTTTTGTTCAACACAATTTCTCGATAAAGACTTTTGATATTACTTTTCTAAGATTGCAAGGAGTTGTTTACGCTAAAAAAAAAGTTACTTTGCATATAAATTAGCATTGTGTCTCTCAAACTAAACGATTTTTAGTATGGGTTACGCGCTATAGTACAATTTTAAAAGTTTTATATATATATATATATATACTAGTGGGGCTTCGCCCCCTGCGCGCTCCGCGCGCCAATCACCCATTTACGGTGTTAACAGTTAATGAGGAAAACAAGAATTTAGTATATTTTTTATTTAAATATTTTTTTAAATTAATAAATCGAGCAACCTGAATTAAAAAATAGACTTTTAGAAACTAATTATCTTAATAAATTCAATTTTATTATTAAGAAATTTATTATTAAATCATTGTTGCTTATAAAAATATGGATAAACATCACTACATTTACTTACCAAAAATATAAAATTATAAAGAGAACGATTTTTGAGAACAAACTCCTTGCAGATTTTTTGGGGTAAGTATTTCAAAAACTTAGACAAAATCTTGGCAATAAGATGTCTGCAAGAACATAAAGTATAATCTAAGATCTCTCACCATCACTTCCCCTCTTTTCTGTGTTCATACACTCAACACGACAAATAAAAAAAGGATGCCACTATTTTATTGTTTCAATTTTACTATTTTAATTCAAATTTTTACTCGTTGAATTCAGAGACAAAATGTTTCAAATTAATGATAGTGATAAAGTTAACTTAACTTTTAACAAATCAACCATCAATTTTATTTTATCTTATCTTCTAGTAAATTAACACATATATACACGTAATAAATATAAAATATTCCTTTGGATTAATATATTTATTATGAGATT
>JAPYYV010018145.1:0-13193 GCA_030522625.1 Copidosoma aretas | reverse complement strand
ATTAGGAACAAAATAAGCCCAAATACTAATGGATTGGATAAAAATTCGCGTGACGCAAGAGTTTATATAATTTTTCGGGCTTTCTGGACCACTGTGCGCGCCTTCGCGAGACCCTCTATTTATATACTTATTATAGACGGATAGAAAGTGGCTGCAAGCGGTCGAGCCAAACGACGCATCATCGTCTTAAAGCTCAAGAATTTTATCGTGATTAGTTTAGAAAGTGACCCACTTCGTTCTTAACTGCTCCAAGCGTCCTTGTATTATAGTGCGTGTAAACTATTCATGGCTGAGCTTTTTCATATTTGCGTATGCGTTCTTGATCCGCTAGAACAACTCGTCTCGTTCCTAATAAGTGGTTTTAAAAATGATTTCTCGTTATTTCGAGAAACTGCTAAAGTGCTCGCAGCTGTAACATAGATTCAGAAAATCAATTTTTCCTGTTGGTTCTCATCCAATCGCAATGAATTTTTGCTTAATTGTTAGCTTAAGGTATAAGCTTTACATCTCTTCTCACTATTTTGAGTAAAAATGTCTACATCATCAATAATTTTTAGAAACGTATGAAAGCAAAGTAATTGGTGAGGTAGAAACTCCCTCTGATGTACTAAATAATATGTTTTCTTCTTTTAACAAAATATTACGTAAAAATAAAAGAAGACACACATAAATTTTTTATTTTTGCAGCACCTGTGAGAATTGTAGTTCATTTGTTACACTGGTTTTGATTGAACATAATTTTTAGAAATGATGTTGAAGCTGAGCAGTTTCTTCTGATCACGATAAATCATTTTTCTCTCAGAATTCTGAACCAATTACAAAAAAGTTTAGCTTAATTGATGCCTCGGTATATTAGCTTTGTACCTCTTCTCATCATTCACAAAAAAATGTATGCATTAATAATTTGACTTTATCGAGAGGAGGTAGTTGTTAAGGTAGAAATCCCAGCTGATGTACTGAATTCCCTTTAAAATTATGAAAAAATTGTATTTCAGTCTCACAATCAGTAGAGTAGATACGCTGGTTGTTTTCCATTAAATAAGACAAACGAAGTCATACTCATGAGTTTTTCTAGATAAATTATAAAAACTTGATATTTTTATTTGTTATTAGATTTTTCAAAATTACTTATCTTCAATATATATTAATCGATGTAATAAAGTGAAAAAATTTCTACTTAAGTCATTGATTAGCATATTATGTTCTTATTTACATCTCAATAGTTAGATGCAGATGCAAAATAATATTATCTTGGCGTTGATTGATTGAATCTCTTTTTTCCAACATTTTTTCATTTTTTAGAATTTCTCCAGATCGTTTTAAAACTTTCGCAGAAAGTGCTCACAAATTGTTTTCTTCGTATATAGTAAAAAGCTTCTACAGCAGTGCTACGATGGATACAACTGCTAGTTGATCTTTCTAGTTTGCTTACTTTTGAATAAGAAAAGACCTGAAGCGCGAAAAATTTAATGTCTAGGGTAAATATTACTTTTCCGTCTTCTAACCTCAAAATAGCACTTTCACCGCTTGATTTTGGGTTATCAGACGGAAAAATAGTATTCGAAACTCGTGCGTAGTTACGAACCTCGTTACGGCCCTCGCCTTCGGCTCGTGCCGTAAACATCTCGGTTCGTAAATATAAGCCTTTCCGAACTCGTACGAAATATACTATTTCATATCGTATTATTTTGTCATTATAACTATTATTATTCAGTATTACATCAAAAGTATTCCATTATACAAATAAGATTAGCCAACAACTTATACGATGATCAATTTATTTACGGTTGATACGTCAGCAGAATTAGATGAAATGTAGATTTTATTGATGAAAATTTCAAGAAATCGTAGGTCGCTACTTTAAGAAAAGAAAGGCTAGAATTTTTTCGCAAGTCGGATATTTATATTATTTTTCAAGAATCAAAAGTTGTACAGCATCCACTTGCTTACTTATTGGTGACAGTTATGGTCAATTTTTAGTGATTAATTTGATTGTACTAAAAAAAACGAAACAAAAATAATAAATTAGTAAAAAGAAAGTATGTAAATTATATTTTTTTAACATACCTAGCATTCATTGTTTAACATTATTACAAATATCATTTAGAATACAAAGGAATAGGTGCCTCATAATCACTTTTGCATCTCTTTAAAACATTTACAAAAAAAAAGGAGCGCCATGTCAAGTACCAACTCAAGAAAAATTGCAAAGACATGTGTGCAACACGATAGTAATTCTTACGGAACCACATACGGAAATTTTTGGAGTTCCAGGCATTCAAAGTAGTGAGAGAGATACAGTAAAATGCTGTGGTTAAACTAATTGAAACAGAGAATTGACTAAACATAAAGTAATTTAAAAAAAATAATATTGTGGAGGCATTAGAATTTTGTACGATTACATTTTTCATTTTTATAGTCACTTGCTTTTTTTTAATATATGATATGTATCGTTAATTTGTAAGCTAGAATGTTGTGTTAATCAAATCACATTGTAACCAATAATTTACAAGTTCAATAATTTGGCAACTTCACCTTTGAAAACTTACGGTCGTACATAGGATAATTAAAGAACACATAAATAAGTGCGATTGGTGGACTAAACATTCATCTAATGGAAAGATAAAAACCTAATTAAGTCGAAAATTCCAATCAGTTTATACTATATCTTTAATCGGAACAGTACCACGAGTATTTGTGATATTGATTCCAACATAGCACAAAACATTTTATTTAAAACTTAACATGTCTTCCAAGAGCTCAGAAACGTTTCTGAAACGACTTTTAAACCGTTTAATGTCCGTTGCTGAGCTCAGCATAAGTTTATATGAAACGTTTCAGAAACGTTCCCGGAATATTTCTAGAATGTTTCTAAATTTAGTGCAAATTAAGGATAAGTATGAATTATTATTGTTATATTAGCAATACCTAAATTCATAAAAAAAATCAGAGTAGAATTAAAAATATAAAGAAAAAAAATGGCCGTGCCGGGGACACCAACTAGTACTGGATGATAAACGAGCTTATTTTATTCACTTGACCAGAGTAGATGAGATTTCTTATATACAACATAAGGTTTTTATACGGTACAAGTACCATTTTCCTTTTTTTTATACTTACAACTGCATTTATACAAATATAAATAATTAGAATATTTTCTAATTTGACGATATACTAACTAATCATTATATATAAAATCTCTATTAAATGCAAACTTAATACGAAAATAGAACATCGAATTGAATCCCTAGAGTAAACGTAACACAAAAAATATTATTTGTGACCGATGAAAATGTTTTTAAATTCACTTGAGTAAGAAAATTGTCTAAACACATATTTGTATTTCCATAATTCAGTAGTAAAGATGGAATACAAAAATACAGGTTTTTGTCTTTTATATGTAATTTATCAACACGGCATTTCGTCCACTCTGGTCAAGTGGATAAGATACTCACCTCTCATCCAAGCAGACCTTGTTTGTGTTCCGGGGTCCGGCGTTTTTTTTTCAAATTTTATTTTTATTGTTATCAATATTTATGAATTTAGGTATTGCTGAAAAAATAAAAATAATGTATTTTTTTCTTAATTTGCACTAATTTTAGTTACGTTTCAGAAACATTTTGGAAACGTTTCTGAAACGTATGATATAGCTTTTGCTGAGCTCAGCAAAGGACATTTTACGGTTTTAAAGACGTTTCAGAAACGTCTTTGAGCTCTTGAGAGAAATGTTTGTATGTTTCAAATTAATTAAACGTTCTATAAACTTTTTAGACACGTGTTGTATTATGTGGGTTGTGTGATACTGATAAACTCTTCTCGTACGTTTAAATTGAAGTCAATGTATAGATTATTGTAATTGTTGACTTAATTATGTTTTTATCTTTTGATTAGATTAATTTTTTGGTCTAAAATGGAATTTATCCATGCACAATTCAATCATACATTGTACAACTGTAATTTTAAAAAGGTATCCTCGATAATGACAACATGAGGTTGCGGAAATATTAAACAATTCTGTAAAATAATTTTGTAATATATGAATAGTCCTGATTTTCGACGATGTTTTTTAATTTATCATGGAAAGAACATACTTTTTTTTTAAAGTAATCGTCTTATTCGAAGCTTTTTAAGAATTATTTTTGCATGGGGAATACTATTATTGTAATATAAACAGCAGAAAATTATTTGAGTACAAAGTAACGACAAAAAGTACATATATTGTATTGACTAACTACTTTATTAGCATGTAAAATATTGTTGTCTCCACAAGGAAACCTATACAAATTGTTATTTTTGGTTTATCTGGCTTTGTCTTCGAGATACAGCGTTTTTTCATTTATTTAAAGGTTATGTTGTCATGGAATCGTGTCAAAATGATTTGTGCACATTTATATAAATATTCTTGACGAACTGTAATTTTTTTGAAATTTTTCACTCTTATTCTATCATGATACATCCAAAATATGGAAATAAATATTATGTTTATCAATTGATCATAACATCTCTATTAGTGCGCATCGATATATATTTTCTCTTTATAAAACCCGTAAGAATTTCATTCTTGGTCTGTCTTGCGTTTTCATCGAGATTGAGCGTTTTTCATGTTATTTGAAGTTTATGTTGTCACGATATCATTTGAAAGTGAATTATGCACATCTGCATTTATTTTCTACACCAGCAAAATTAAAAAAAAATTAATTTGATTCCACTAAAGTATAACCTGAGATCTAAGTTTTTCTAGTCTTTGTACGCGCATAGAAACATATCCTTTTCTATGGAGCCAAAGCCAGCAACGCTGAACGAGTACATATGGCGACTGAAACAGCCCGCGCTAATCAAGGTTTTCGTTCCACCCGCTAGATAACCAAGCCTCAAGTCGCTTTTCTGCAAGCGTACTAAAAACTTCTGATACATCGGATCGAAATGAAGCGCTGCGTAACGCTGGCTAGAATTTAATACCCGACCACTCCAGCATAGTGTTTCTCGTTTCGGGAGGCCAGATATTTAATTCCCGCCAGCGTTACGGTTTTTCTTTGTTGACCCTCTAGCGTCAAGGCATGCCATAAGAAGCATAGCTTCAAAAACATGGATAACTATAATTGAAACGTTGTAATGGATCCCAAGATTCATCTGTCACAGTATTTTGTTTTGTATTCTTGGGACACCAGTAACTATTGTATTAATATCAATACGGCTTTGTAATCGTTTTTTCGCTGTGTTATGTTAGGTTGGATGATTGTGGTTTAAGGGTGTTTATGTAGTACAAAGCGTGGGTTAATTTAGGTTATTTATCAATTAAAAGTCGGGATAAATCAAGTGTCGTGCACCGATATACGCAATTTATACTCGTGACTTATATTCCTATTACTGGATCGCGATTGGATACTCGTTCACGCGTCTCGTACTTTATTCTACCATGTCCGATCGCTTGACCACGGTCTTCTTATCAATGTACTATTGAACTCCTTGCTTCCTATCGGGACTATACGAGCTTGAGTCGACTTCTAAGGAGAGGAGCGATGATGCATCATTGCCTTACAAATCGTACATGACAATTTTCTTTTGATAGTACCGAAAGCATAAATCATAAACATTCTTCTAAATTCAACTAATAGATGAATCTTAACGGTCTTATTATTTTCAAATATCATGAGTCTTTTTGTTAATTATAGTAACGATAAACGAGAAATAGTCGCAATAAATTGTTATACATGTACAGTTTCTTGTACGATTTAGTTGTGTCAACAGAACATTACAGAAATATATGTAAAAACTGTATGTTTTATCATTCAAAAGTTTTACTAAACCTATAAGTTTCAACGATCCTCCTGACAATACCCACGACTAATATATAAATTGTAGATTAGGTATATGTTCCACAAATCAATCAATCTGGTAAATTTCCAATGTACATATATATATACCTTCACCTGGGAGATACAAGGTAATATCTTGATTTTGCGCTGAAAAAGGAACTATTTCGTTTTTGCGCTAAAAAAGGTACTATTTCGGCAATGCGGGAAAAAGGTACCATCTTGGCATTGTGCCGAGAGGTACTATCTCAGCACTGTGATAAAATGTTCTTTTTGGGAGCCACAGAAAAGCAGCTGTATCTGAGCTTTGAAAGAACTAATTCGTGGAAAATAGTAGTTTTCGTCACATATGTGCATCTCTCCAGGGCCCGAGGGCTCATTCAAAGCAACGCCTGGAAACCGTTGGAGCCCCCTTGTCGAATGCACATAAGTAGCGAGCGCTATTATTAATACTGAGGGCATATGAACCTCTTAAAAACGCCTGCAGTAGGAAATAGTATATTTCGTGCCTAGTGTTGCTAACGACATTTTTTTTTATGAGGTTGCAAATGAAATTTGAAGCCCATGGGCATACTTTGGGCCCGCTAATCGCTTCAAGTCCTAGGGCAGTAAAGTAATGAAAAGAACCTGAAGTAAGGCCCTAGGTCGCAAAGTGGCAGTTGCACTTTGCGCCGATGGTAAAAAATCCGAGAGTACAAGTCCCGTTAGATGGCTTTGATGATGATAACTTGGAAGTACACAAAACATACGGATGTTAGTATAACTTTAACGAAAGTTATACTAATATTGATAGGATAACGAATTCTCGTAGTTGCTCTTGATGTGGAAAATAATATAGTTTGCTGAATTCACAGCTGATCGGTTAAGAGCACAGAAAAATTGACAAAACAGATGTTTAAGTTTTGCAACGTTTCGTCAGCTAGGTTTGCTGACCTCATCAGGCGAAGATGTTTGTTAAAAAGTAAAAATACATAAAAAGTTTATGCAAACAACGACAAATTAAGCAGCAAAAAACCAAAAAACAAAATCAAAATAAAACATATATTAACCTATATAGAATCGAGTGCGCTGATTTTACATCGGTACGTTTAGGCTGTACATTCGTCACTGAGGCTAAAGCGGTTTGATAACCGTGGGTAAAAGGGGAAACATTGTAGTAAAAGTAGAATGTTACAATACATTGTAGAGTCTTCTACATATATTACTCAAATTTTGTGTATCTTCTTTCATATTGATCGTGTTCTTAGTACTGTTGATGAATATCATTTCGGATATAATTCGCTTTCTATAATTTGGCTCTTTGTCAAGTACTTTGGCCTCGTCATAATTAAATGTATGTCCAATCAATCTCTGATGTGTCGCGAAGACGGATTCGGGATTTTTAACCTTTTTATGTTCTTCCATTCGTTTGTTAAGGGCTTGTTTTGTTTCACCGACATATTTTGCAGGGAATTTATCATGTTTGCAGAAGAGCTCATACACTACATTTGTTTGGTCAAATTTATCCGTCTGATCTTTTCCTAATTTAATAATATTATTTAACTTTTTTGAAACTGTTGGAATAATGTAAATGTTGAATTTTTTTAATTTTCTAGATGCATGGTTGCAAAAATTATTATGAAACGGTAACATAAGTAATGGTTTATCCAAAACAAAATTAGATGTATGATTATTTAATGATTTTTTTTTGATATGTTTGTAAGTCTGATTTTTATATACTTGTTAATAAAAGAAGGTGAGTATGAGTTCTCCTGCAAAATCTTTTTAACAAGTACAATATTATCTCTATGAAAACGTTTGTCGGACAACAAAATTGCTCTGTCAATAAGATTAAAAACAATATTTCTTTTTTGTTTTGTTGAATGATTGGAGAAAAAGTTGATTGTTCTGTTCGAAGCTATTGACATTTGGAACCAATTGCAGATAATTTTTGAGTTATTAATAGTTAATTTGACATCAAGAAAATTGATAGATCTATTAGTTTCTATTTCATGTGTAAACTTTAAATTTTTATTAGCGTTATTAAAAACTGACAAAGTTAAATCGGTTGCAAGTTTTTTGATGCAGAGAATAGTATCGTCAACATAACGAAAATAGAACAGAGGTTCCGTATTATGATGATTTTTAAGAGTTTCTAAACACTGATTCTCCAAATCTTCCATTACAATATCAGCAAAGAGGGGAAAAATCGGAGATCCCATAGGTGTGCCAAAGCATTGGCGGTAATATCGGTCATTGAGTTTAAAATAAACATTGTTAAACAATAATTTAGTACAAGTGATAACATCATCGAAAGGAATTTTGCAATAATTGTGAATTCTATGTACCCGTTTCTCTAAGCTTTGGATAACTGAATCCAAAGATACATTAGAGAATAAGGACGTAACGTCTAAGAATATAATTACATAATCATCGGGTATATTGAGATCGCGTATCTTGTCCAAAAGTTCAAAACTATTGTCAATATATAGACAATATGTGACATATATGTGATTTTGGAGGTAAGAAAGCATTTTTCAGAGAGATATAGTATAGAAGCTAAAGTATACGTAGGGTTATTGACAGTGGAAATAATAGGTCGAAATGTAGGTGAAGGTTTGTGTATCTTCGGAAGCCGTAAGATTTTGCTACTTGAGTGTTAGTCTGTGTAAGCTGTTTCTTATAATAAACGCAAGGGAGAACTTGTTTTTCGTTGAGATATTTTAATAAGGAGTAGACTTCTGTTTGTAATTTTGAAAGAGGGATTTTTTTTTACTATTCCATATGAGTTTTTATCGTTTAATATTTCTCCCATTTTTTCGAAATAATCTTTTTTATTTAAACAGACCGTAACATTGCCTTTGTCGGATTAAGTAAAAAACATTTCGTTATGAGACTTTAAAAATGTATGAGCTTTGTTTATCTTCCTTTCGATGATGACATCATTATGATTTCGGTAATTCAGCTGTTCTTTATAACGGATGAGAGCTGGAGTGACTATATTTCTGATTTTATTTTTATTAACAGTAATACCTTGGTATTCAAAAAATTTATCAAAAAGTAAAAAATACATAAAAGGTTTATGCAAAACAGCAGAATTGCCGAAATCATAATGATGTCATCATCGAAAAGAAGATAAACAAAGCTCATAAATTTTTAAAGTCTCATAACGAAATATTTTTTACCTAATCTGACAAAGGCAATGTGACGGTCTATTTGAATAAAAAAGATTATTTCGAAAAATTGGAGAAATATTAAACAATAAAAACTCATATGAAACAGTCAAAAAAAAAACCCTCTTTCAAAATTACAAACAGAAGTCTACTCCTTATTAAAATATCTTAACGAACAACAAGTTATCCCTCCCGTTTATAAAAACAAACAGCGTACACAGACTAACACTCAAGTAGCAAAATCTTACAGCCCTCCTAAGATACACAAACCTACACTTACATTTCGACCTATTATTTCCACTGTCAATAATCCTACGTATACTTTAGCTTCTATACTGTATAACTCTCTGAAAAATGCCTTCTAACCTCCAAAATCACATGTACATCACATATTGTCTATATATAGACAATATTTTTGAACTTTTGGACAAGAGAAAAAAATCAGACGGATAAATTTGACCAAACTAATGTAGTGTATGAGCTCTTCTGCAAACATGATAAATGCCCTGCAAAATATGTCGGTGAAACAAAACGAGCCCTTAAATGATATTTATCAACAGTACTAAGAACACGATCAATATGAAAGAAGATACACAAAATTTGAGTAATATATATAGAAGACTCTACAATGTATTGTAATATTCTACTTTTACTACGATGTTTCCACTTTTACTCACGGTTATCAAACCGCTTTAGCCTCAATGACGAATGTACAGCCTAAACGTACCGATGTAAAATCAGCGCACTCGATTCTATACAGGTTATTATTTGTTTACTTTTGATTTTGTTTTTTGGTTTTTTGCTGCTTAATTTGTCGTTTGCATAAACCTTTTATGTATTTTTTACTTTTTAATAAAGATCTTCGCCTGATGAGTCAGCGAACCTAGCTGTCGAAACGTTGCAAAACTTAAACATCTGTTTTTTCAATTTTCCTGTGCTCTTAACCGATCAGCTGTGAATTCAGCAAGCCATATTATTTTCCACATCAAGAGCAACAACGAGAATTTGTTATCCTATCAATATTAGTATAACTTTCGTTAAAGTTATACTAGCAACCGTATGTTTTGTTTAGTTCCAAGTTGTCAGCATCAGAGCCATCTAACTGTACTCGTACTCTCGGATAGTAGTTTTCCTACCTCGGGCACTTTTACAACTCTGGTACACCCTCGGTAGAAAAAATAGGATTCGCCACTCATGTGCATCCGACCAGGTGGGTACTTTGCAAGTGCCCTCGGGCTCAGGGACCGCCCTGGAGAAATACACATTTTTTACGAAAGCTACTATTTTTGCTCGCCATGGCCGGTTGTGCACATTTGTGGTGAATGCTATTTTTCCTACCGTGGGCACAGCAGCTACTCAAAAACGCCCGAGGTAGGAAATAGTAGTTTTCGTACGAGATTGGAAAGGCTTTTGTTTACAGATCAGCCAATTATTTTTTTTTTTTTTTAGCATTCTAACCGCGGCGAGCGTTGCTTAACTTCATTGATCAGAAAAACTGCAACTCTAGTGTGTTGGTCATATGTAAATTACATTGCAAATATTATTATCTCAAATCAGGGAACTTAAAGTAACACTAAACTGTCGTTAATACAAAATATACGAATATAAAATTGTAATGATTACATGTACGAAAATTCCTTTAGCTTCTTTCTTACCGTTACTCTAGTCTTCTCTATTATATGGAGAGATAACAAATAAGACCTGAAACATTGGAATTGGACAACTTTTATCATGTGATTTAATATTGAACACGCACACATTTAAAAAATCAGCTATAAATCAATTTTTCAAGCTTACTGGAGGCATTATCAAAATAATCATTATTAAAAAAAAATTGCAAGGATAGGTTTTTATCTTACGTTATCCTTACGTAAACAAAATATACATTAAACATGGGTGTATTATAATTATATATTATAATACTTAAGATACTCAAAACTCTATCTGATACATCTCACATAAACAATAAACATTTGACTCAAAAGTTATTACCTCATTATACTTTTTATACTTTTCAGGAAAAGCTACGATAATACAACTAAAGTAATAAACAGCTTTAAGTTATCGTAGTATATGGAGTCAAGTAATATTTATCTAAATCTAGAAGTAACTAATGTTGCATTTATTTGGATTGATGAAATATTTTTTTATTGCAGTAAGTAGTAGTATTGAATTAAATAAATATTTCTTAGACATGTTAAAATTTAGTACAAAATAAATAAATATTTATTTGAAACGAGATGAAATACATTTATTAAATATTGTTTTATTAGTATATATATTATATAATAGTTGATTACGAATTAGTACATATTATATATGTTGTTGGGGGTATATAATTTATTGTGTTTTATGTAGATCAGAAAATATATATTAATTGTATGTATATTTATACTACATATATATATATATATATATATATATATATTAGTTTTGGTTACACTTAAGTTTTTTTTTTGGGGAGGGGGGTAGTACACAATGTATTTGAATATGTCGGTAAGGTAATTATTGTATATGTTAACATCTTATAAATTATAAATAGATATTAGTAATATTTATTTGGAATTAGTATTATGTCTTATATCTATTTAATCATTATTAAAACCACAAATTATTAGTTTAATTCCTATTTTATATCATTGTAATATAGAGGACTAATTATATAATATCTGAAAACATGAATTATTGATGAAAAAAACCGATGGCTGTTGGGATCAAAACTGGTGACACGGAATGCCGACACGTAGACCGCTGACCTATAACCTGTTAGGGTTCAAGAATGCAAAAAACTTGTACGAATGGTCTTATATTGTTTTTTAATAAATATTTATTTTAATCCAATAAATATTCATACATTTTATTTCCCTGTTTTTTTTTAAATTTTTTAATTTATATTATAATAAATACACACATCTTTCGAATTATTATTTGAATTAATTATTATGAAGTAAAAAAAAATACTTAAAATATTAAGAAGGAAATACTTTTTGGATTATAGTTACCATACTTTTGGTAAATATCTAGTCAAATTAAGTATTAATACTAAGAAACAATATTATCCATTCAATAAAAGTTCATTCATTTCAAACTAGTAAACATATGATTTCAAAATAAGTTAAATTAGTAACTGCAAGTACATAAATTATAAGACCACAGAAAAATTATTCAATTCGAAGAAATGAACATATTATTAGTTTATTACCTTGATTTTTAGTGAAATATTCATGCATTTAAAGTTATTGGGTAAATATTTATTGAAGTAAATATTCATTTAGTTCAAATGTATATTTCCTTTTTTCTAAAATGTCATTTATTTAAATAGAATAACATATTTCTTTGTTTATATTCGAATAAATGATTCATTTGTTTCTGATTTCATTTGTTTGAAAGAACGAGATACTCTGCAAAAATTAACTAAGTTTAAGCTGGGTCAATCATATAAATATTTATTTAACTGAAATAAATATTTGTCAAACTTATTGTCAACTGCATCGATGATAGAAAATATTTATTTGGTTCAAATGTATATTTCCTTTTTTCTAAAATGTCACTTATTAGAATAGAATAACATATTTCTTTGTTCATATTCGAATAAACGATTTATTTGTTTCTGATTTTATTTATTTGAAAGAACGAGATACTCTGCAAAAATTAACTAAGTTCAAGCTGGGTCAATCAAATAAATATTTATTTAACTGAAATAAATATTTGTCAAACTTGTTGTCGACTGCATCGATAATAGTAAATATTTATTTGGTTGAAATATATATTTCCTCTATTCTAAAATATCACTTATTCAAATAGAATAACATTTTTCTTTGTTTATATTCGAATAAATGATTTATTTAATGGAAGCAAATGAATTGGTTACTTTCACTTTATTGTTTCGAATAAATGTTAACTTATTGTAAATAATATTTTATTTGATATGTAGTTTTCTACGAACAAGACAATTATTTACTTAGATTTAATAAATATTTATCCAATTCATGAATTCATGAATGAATTATTTGATTTGAATAGGGGTGAAGTGCCCAGTAGCTGACCACCCCCCAGTAATTGACCGCTCAATAAAAAAATTATTTTAAGAGCATACAAATGTACGTACAACCATGAACTATTTTTTACGAGCATATTGTTATTTAACTTAAGGAAATTCTTGGTTTTCGAATTAGTTTATTTAGAATTTCACCTTCAAAAAAATACCAAAGTAGCTAACCTCCGAGAT
>JAPYYV010018137.1:0-11033 GCA_030522625.1 Copidosoma aretas | reverse complement strand
TGTAGTAAAATTACTATCGGATAGTGATTTATTTTACTATGCTAAGCATAGTATTTTCATATCTTTTAGTAAAATTTGTATGTTCGATGGTAAAATTACTATCCTCAGCATAGCGATTTCGCGAGCGTTTTGCTGAATTTCACTATCCGCTATGAATATTACCATGCTGAGCATATAGGTAATATTCCGCTTCATGCCCAGCATATTAATTTTACTATCCGGTAGTGAAAATTTACTATCCGGTAGTGAAAACACTATCGGCTAGTAAAATTACTAGCTGGTAGTGATATTGATATTCAAGGATAGTAAAATTACTATAGAGGATAGTATCAAGTCGCGCGGGAGCGCGACGAGGCAAGTTTGTTAATTTTACTATCCGGTAGTTTAAACACTATCGGCTAGTAAAATTACTAGCTGGAAGTGATATTGATATTTAAGGATAGTAAAATTACTATAGAGGATAGTAATATCACACTCCGGTGATAGTGTTCACACCTCATACATATAAGTTTACGTGCTCATAAGGGCAGTAATATTAACTGCTATGTAGGTAGCCAAGTAACTAACAACTTTCGTGGGGAAACAACGATGTTAAATGCAGTAATAAGACTAATAAGTGATGATTTTACAAGCGGATAGCGAATTTACTGTGCTGAGCATAGCGTGAAATATTACCTATGCTGAGCATAGTGATTTCACTACACGATTTTTTACAGTGTGTGATAAAGCAGATAAATCAAATGATTAAAAAATGAGGAAATTTTCAAGTTTTAAATATCCAGATCCATTGTATTCATCCAAAGGGTAACTTTATTTTTATGGATGAGTCGCATTGGACGTAATAGGAAAATCAATTAGAAACAAAGTTTTGATTTGCGTAGATTTATATTGTCTTTGAAGAAACATTTAAAAAAAGGACACTTCAAAAACGACGTGTTTCTACACATAAAATATTTTCAAAGTTTAGATCGTCAGAAATCTTGTTTAACCCCTTATTTTGAACCAAAGTGTCACTATTATTATTAAATTATTATTGTTGCTCATGATTTTGTATATCCCTGCAGAGACTATTTTGCAATTTTCAGCATGCATACTGTTATTATTAGGTATACAGTAACTTTTAGTCACAACGTCAATTTCAATTTATTTGAGAAAAAAGAACTCTTGATGATGATTGTATATAAAAAAATGTTATTTTTATTACAATGAGCTGACGTACATATATACAGTAGGTACACATGAACGTCGCATGAACATACATAATCTACAATCTCGCAGATTCCCAGATGAATGCAGCACACACGAAAACGCAAACATGCACTTATAATTACTTTATTTTTAGTTTTTCGTTAGCTCTACACCACCAACATTTACACGTATCAGTTGAAAATATCTCAAAGCCGAGTGAAAATTTGAGCTGTTTTTTTATGGCAACTCTTTTTTATTTCACTAGGTACATTTTTCTTACTATTTAAATACAGGTAAACTTCGTAATATCCGATTTTTATGGAACATTAATTCTTATCATAGTTTTGATACTAAATTTTTTAAGAAAATTGATATCGTAACTTCAAAACAATAAAAACAAATTTTTATTTTCTGATGTCATAATATTCAAATATACCGTTTTTTTTTTTATTACAAAGCTCGGAATGTCTAGAATTATCAGTTTAACAAATTGCGAATATTTATGGTTCATATATAAGATACTTTTCGCAAGATTATGAATATATATATTTAAAAGGAGTAAAATATTTTTTTACAAAATAATTCTTAAACAATATAATTTTGAAATATTCTATATTTCATATTTATACAGTTCAATTTAGCAGAAAAACTGGGTTTTAGACAAATGTTTAATATGTTTCAAATAATAAAAAAATATAGGCTTAATTGTTCAAGATTTTACATAAAAATTTGTACCGTTACATCATGTATATTATTATATATACGCATAAGTACATTGATTATCATGATAACTGTAATATTTCAAGCCTAAACCTTTCTGTTTAAATTATACTTACGCATTTTTAAGTTAATTTTTCTTTGCGCTTACGTTTGAGTACCATTTTAATACTATAAACTCAAGCAATTATAATCTATTATATCCATACAAGTGTTACCTAGTAAAAATTCTATAAAAGTGGAGTTTATAAATGATCTATGCTATCAAATCAAGTACTAAAAAAGAACAATAATTAATCAATAATCAATTTTTAATTACTATTACTATGATAAATATGTATTTGTTTTGGCACATAAGTCTTTTTGAAGTATATCTTTGGTTGTAAAAATAAATGACAGTCATTATTCACTTATTTTCACTGCAATGAACATGATTCATCAATCGGTACGAAATTATATGAATACCTTTTCTAGTATTGATTTAAACTACTTTTAGATAATGATGATAAAAATAGTCATAAAAATTGAATGTTAATAAACTCTTAAATAATTTTCTATCAACAACCGCAAAATACTAGGTGGAATTAAAAGAACAATACCAGGCGGAATTGAAAAAACAAGATCTTTTAAATTTTCAAAGGAGATTTTTTTTTATAGGAAAAGAAAGACCACTGGATCACTGTAAAATCGTTGGAAAATATTATTTTCTTTATAATTTGCGATTCAAATGAGTTACATTATAATATATTTGACAGGGATGAGCAAGGTATACATTTAAGTACTCAGATATAATTCTAAATAAGATACTCTAAGATACTGTATTTGGAAATACTGCATCTTCAAATACAGTATTTATAAATGCGTATTTATAAATACGGATTTAAATACAGTATTTATAAATGCGTATTTTCAAATACAGTATTTTTAAATACTATTATATTTATAAATACAGTGGTTAAATGCACATCGTATACGACCTGTGAACTGTAAAACATACTTGCCAAACTGCTAATTAAGTCGTGTGTTACCTAAAATTTTATCTCTTTCATTGAAATAGCCTGAACAAGAACGAAATAGTGTAGGTTCGCTGAGAGTATTCTAAAGACAAAATTTTGCCTGAAAGCTCAATTAATAAATTGGCAAGTATGTTTTTCATTGGTCAAGCGCTATGTTACAGGTATATAGAACATCTCAAGATGTTATATTTCATACCTGTGTTAAAAAATATATTAAATGGAGTAATGTATTTGATGTGTATTTAACTACTATATTTATAAATACTGTATATAAACATGCGCATTTTTAAATACTGTATTTAAATGCGGATTTCAAAGTACAGGTATTTAACTGCTGTATTTAAATACTGCATTTATAAATATATGTATTTAAATACTGTATTTAAACACTTTTTTAAACCTTAAAAGTATTTAAAATTGGGTATTTGAGTACTTAAATACCAAATACATGGCCATCCTTGATATTTGAAAAAAAAAGACTAATAATTATGCACGCGTCGAGGTCAAAGTTGTATCTAACAAAAGCAAAATTCATTACATGACTGTGGACACATTGTCGTGGCCAATAGAGGCCCACAAAATAATATCACGTATGCATCAGAGGAAATAAGATGAACTTTTGTGCACACATTTAAAGATTCTGTGATCGATCCAGCTCCTCAATTTATCAGGCACAATATGCCTACTGATGCAAAGATAAATCGATTATCAAAAACATTAGTAGAGGAAACCATAAAATATCAGTCAAATTGTAAAAACAATAAACAATCACCAAATCGTAAAAATCGTCAAATTAAATAAATAATTCCTAAGCTACTTATAGAATAAAACAATAATAGTTATTTTACTACCGAATATACATTTAATCTACACATAAGAAACAAACGTAGTATAAAACAATGTATAGAGCATGACTAGAAAAAATATCATGACAGGTATCACAGTGTAAAATATACACTTGTATTTTTACTATTAGGCATCTAAATTGTACAATCAAAATACTCATTAAATCGAGAACGACTATCGAATCGATTTCATAGAAGAGCTAGTGATATACTCTTACTATGGACTCAGATTGGCGACAACTAAAAATGTACATCACTGTATAATGATGTACTGTTTACACAGGCCTTAACAAAAATCAAGACGCAAAAAGTTACGCTTCGGAAGAGATTATTAGTAGGAGCTTAATCTCTTGTGCTTCACGTAAAAGTAACTTAAAAAAAAAAACAAAGTGACAAAGATACGAGTACACGTAATAAAAGATCTTTATCAACGCTTAATAATAGCTAGAATAGTGATATCCCGTTCTGGAAGTATAAGGTGCAGGACCTACCGAATAGCTCGTATTATAAGTCGGCATCGATGGTGGTGGCGAAGACAAAATGCGACTCTCCAGGCTCTCCGGAATGAGATGAGACGCTAGAGAGCTCGCTGGCTGAGGACTGGCTATTATACGGGAGACGGAGGTGTGCAAGTGATGAGATCTCGGGGTCGGCTCTAAGCTGACGACCCGTGGGACTTCGACGTGAGAATACGGAGTGTAGGGCGGTGGATAGGGAGGCGGAGACATGCAGGTCGCGGTTCGGCTCAGATCGACGCCCTGACGCTCACGCTCGCTCATCTCAAACAGGTGGTGATGGTGGTGGTGGTGGTGATTTTGCACTTGAGGTCCGAAACTCTGCTGGAAGCCCCTGGCTGACATGTCGAGGCCCTGATCGGTCGTTGATTGCACTATGAGAGGTTCAAACCTCACCCTGTCCCGGTTGGCCAAGCTAAACTCGCTCTCCAGCCCTTCGTACTTGGACAAGTCGAGCTGCTGCAGGCTCTTTTCCTTTATGGACAGGCTCAAGTTTTGCGCGACAGAGTCACCCTCGGAATCGGAGAGTGCCTCGCTTGGAACCTGGTGATGTTGGTGGTGGTGATGGGGTGCCGGATGAAGATGTGGATGGCTATGAGGGTGAGGAATTTCCGTGTAACGCTGGGGCGACGTTGGAATCTCCTGAGACACGTGAATGACGCGCTGGAGGTCCTGGTGGTCGATGTATTGCTCAATACTGTGCGTTCGACCCGCCGCACTGACGTAATCAACGGGCCTGTGCAGGTGATAGTCCAAGTGCATGTGGCTAGGTGGTGTATGCCTGATGTGTTGATTGGCTGTTGGGGACGCGACTAGCTCGTCCTGCATGTAGGTATCCAAATGGACACCAGTATCTGGTGACCTGTGAACGACTTGAGCTTGCGAACAGGCACTTTTAAAGTCGAGCTCGCCAGAAAGGGAGTACAGGTTTGTATCGCGATCGTTGTCTTCCAAAATAGGGCTGGATACGACTCCAATTTCACGCTCGGCAGCGTCAAGAGCGGCCTCGACGAGAAGACTAGCATTAGAACTATCTGTTCTTCGGTACAGGCTCAAGCCCAGCTTGGTTTCGTCGATCAAATTTTGACTCGGCTGCTGTTGCGGCTGATCCTGGATTTTTTCCTCTTCGACTCTGTTATCTTGGAAATCGTAGATATCAGTTGGAGGGACGTGAGGAACGTTAGTTGGCGGTGGAGGAGGTGGCGGCGTCATGGGAGTAGGATCAAATTCGCCGATCCACTTTTTGTCGTTATTTTTGCTTGGAGTTCGCGATCTGTAAGATATCGACATGAGATCGACATCCGATTCGTTGCTCTCTGCTGCCGGTGACTCCGCAGGAGGTTCATCCGTCATTGGAATTGGTTTACTTGGTGCCTCACTCGGTCTGAACCCGTTGTTTGAATCGCTATTACTGTTGCACGGCAAGTCAACGGTGGCAGGCACGTTATTATTTTCATTGCTACCATCTTCTTCAAATGATGCTAAACTGTCACTATTTTCCTGTGTGATAGAACATTTTTTATCATTAGTTGATGAATCATTTCAATTGTTATTCAGATTGAATGTCTTTGATGTTTTATACCTGTGAACTTGATTGATTGAATTTTGGCGTTTTTCCTCTACCAATATCCTCTGCTAAACCTCCGCTATAAGCATCAAAAGTATAAGCTACCGATCGTTCGATTTTTGGCATCAGATCTTCACTAAGCCCATGGACTTTTTTATAATGAAACTGTAGGCACTGTTTTGTCGTGAAGGCAGCTCTACAACAATTTTCTTTACATCTGAAAAATTCAATTTCAATTAAAAATATCGTTTTAAATTGAATTTTGGAAATAAATTTCCGGCAAAGTAATAGAAAATCGTACTTGAAAGGCTTGACTCCACTGTGGGTCAACATGTGAATTTTTAAATTACTTTTATTTTGAAACATTTTGCCGCAACGATCGCAAGTAGCTGCTCCGACTACGTCTTTTTGATGGACCTCTTTCATGTGGCGCTGTAAGGCAGCGCGAGAGCCAAGAAGTTTTAAACATAACTTACACTGAAATTCTCGTAATACTTCTGACATATCTGTTGAATCAAACATAAAATTGTAGAAAAATATATGTGATGATTCAAAAATAGAATAACATCCAATACAATTACCACTGTGCATTCTTTTAATGTGTACTTTGAGTTTCTGTGGTTGACAAAATTTGCGACCACAAAAATCACACAAAGGTCTAGATCTCTGAGGATTTTGGGAACAGCCATATGTTCTATGCATTTCTAGATAATTAAGCCTTAAAAAGAATTTTTTACAATATTGACACTGATATGCACCCTGGCCTGCATGTAATTGAGCTGCATGTTTCATAATATTTTCTTTCCCTAAAACAGCCTGTCCACATACCTAAATAAAAATGTTCAAGTATTAGTGGTAAATATGAAAATGGAGTTTTTTTTTAGAAATAGAAGTAATAATTTTAACTACATACTTTACAATGATATTTCCTTATGGTGAGACTGAAATTTGTATCGTGAAAAATACAGCAGTGAAGTCGATAATAAATTGGATGAGCAAAATTTAAATTACAACCTCCGCAATCTGTAGTTATAATTAATAAAATTATAATTAATAATTTCAAAAGGGCTAGAATATTTATTTTGCAGTAATATATTACTTGTTTTGTCCATCTTATTTTTTCTGGTCCAATTTGTTGAATTCGAATCTGACCAGTACGTCAATTCTGTACCGGTATCCAAGCTTTTACATGTTACTAAAAAAAGTTCTCCATTTTTATTGATCACAGCTACGTTTCTATCCTCTTTATTCTCTGATGGTCTGACATAACGTATCCAATTGCTAACCGTTGGATTTGTGGTACTAATGTATGATGTTTTATTGTTGACATCGACCTAGACGGTTTACGATAAAATTTTATTTATTTTTACTAGAAAATGTCAGCATAAGTCATATAAGAAAAAGATATACCTCATAGATATGCCTCATCGTACAATCATCTGGTATGTCCATTTCTTGAACAAGCTTACCTACTAAAGGACCTAGTTGCGCATAAATAGGTATAATACTTTTTACAAACACACCTAGACCATGATCTGTATTTGTTGATTTAAGCTCCAAGCAATCAGGCAGGGATTCTCTAGCATAAAGTGGTCTATTGGCGCCAATAACTTCCTGTTTCTCTTCGAATTCCGATTTTGCTTTTGATTTGTATTGCTCTGGTGCATCTTCATCCGACTCAAAGCCGTCATCCAAATATTTATCGTACCCTTGAGACATTGGATCACTGGAATTGTAAGCTTTCATAACTTCAGAGTTACTCTTGAGATTTTGTGCCCATTGATCCAAAGTAATGGAATCATTAATATTATATTGAGGCTCTGTCAGTGGACAAGCATCTTGTAAATGCCTGCTGTTGCATTCTTGGCACATTTTTATTTTAATGGCTAATCGAGGAGGATCTGAGCCTGCATTTTCATCTGATACTGCTTCAGAAATACTATTATCAGGTACAGTAGTGGCAGTTACTGGTTTTAAATCATTGGGATATGAAATTTCTTGGTTTTGATCCGTGCTCACTATCCCGTCTTGAGGAGCTTTCCTCACATCACGGTGTTTCTTGTTTTGGTGGTCTTTATGTTTCTTCTTATCGCGTTTGTGCAGTGATGATATAAATTCGTCACAGTAACTCCTATCCAGTTCCACCATTACACTGCAAGCCTCAATAGATCCATGTTTGGAGCGTTTATGCTTTTTGTTTGAACTCTCATGTTCCGCAGGCTTATCATTTTTAATACTATCCTTCTGTTCTAATGAACTTTTTTCAGGATGAACAAGTAAAGCCTTACTTGATTCCAATGAGCTTAATAAAATTTGATCCGACTCATCAGAATGATTTTGAACTTCTTGAGCTTGATCATTTGTGCCACTTTGTACTGTATCAATGTTCTCTTGTTTTGGGGAACAATTTCCAGACTCACGGTTGTCTGGGCAGGTTGTTTGATCTTTCTGCTGGCACGGTTTATCCGAATGAAAAAATTTAGCAGATTCTTGAGAATCGGAATCTGCTGGTGAGTGGGTGATAGTTTGTGAAATAAAATTGTCTTGCACATCAGTTGAGCACTTTTCCGTATCGGAGTCCGACTCAAATTCCCACGAAACGTCGTTAGACACCTTATTCTTCAGAGCCAGCTCTTTAATCTTCTGATGTTTCCTCTTTTTGCGCTTTTCCTTGTGATGCCTTCCTTTACTTTTATGGCGCTTCGTTTTGCTCGTCTTTGAGCCAGGCTTCAAATACGACTTGCCATCCTGTTTCTCCAAATTATTCGAAAAACTGGCCAATCTTTCGGGTTTGTCAGCCTTTTCGCTCTTATTTGGTTCCTCAGTGGTAGCAAGCTTTCTCAAACTGCGCCTTGGCAACTCTTGCATGTCCTCCACCGCGGGGCTTGCAGCCTCCTCACTACTTGGACCTTTTATTTTCCTAACAGGCCCCGGCTTCCAGAGCTCATCTTCATGGCACTCTTCATTTCTCCTACAAAATACAAAACTCTTACCTCAAAGGAATACTTGGAGTATCGAAAAAGAAAAAAAAAAAAAAAACCGTCAAGCGTACAACAACCAGCAACAACAATAGGTCCTACCGAGCGTCAATCGAGTCAGCGAGATCCAGCAGGTAGACAACTAGATCGTCGTCCGTGTGCAGACCAAGCCGCTTCTTGAGGGAAAGCCAGCGCCGTCCATGCCGGGGCCCAATGTGGACATTCCGATGGCCCTTGATGGCCTTTTCCTTCGGCCCGGTCGCCGGCTGTTGCTGCGTGGATTCGCGTGCGTGTGCCGCATGCCTCCCGGCCTTCTTCGGCATGCTTACAATAACATACTTGTCCTGATGCGCCAGGAGTCGCGGCGGCCGCCTCCCTAGCTTTCCCTCTCTCTGTGTCCGTGTCCTTCTTTCCCAGGCCAAGCTGTGCCGTACACTGACTGTGACCGCGGAGGGAGGGAGGGATGATCAGCAGCGGGAGTAGCGGGACGTCGTCGTCGTCGTCGTCGACGCACGGTCGATCCCTTTCTGCAGCTTTCGTAACGTGTGCAAACAAAAAAAAGTCGTTGTTGACCGCGTCTGCTCTTGAGAGAGCTCTCTGTAAGAACCTATAACAAGGTGTTGCACAAAGGAGGACGACGATGATGATGATGATGATGATGATGATGCTGTGGGGGGGGGGGAGGGGGAGACACCTCTCACGGTTTTGGTGCTCCGTTCTCTACTGCGCGCAGAAACTAAACTACATTCTCTCTCTTTTTTATTACCCGACAATCCCAACATTCCCAACAATCCCAACTCAGTGTGTGTGTAAATGTGCGCGCTGGCGCACATGTCCGAAACTCCAAACACTCCGAACTCCGAACCGAGCAAAAAAATAGGCAAGTTATACATGTTACATATATGTATATAAGTATATTACATCTTAAAGAAGTCCATCCTGCAGGAGCAAAGATTAGTGTAATAATACCCCATGCGGGTAACTACTGTCTAAACCAATTTTATTGTAGGGTAGAGTTTTTTTCGTGGAATCCGAATTTTTACCAATTTGTGAACCAATAACCTCCGATGCAATCAATTTGTTCTCGAATTTTATTTGTCAAGTAAGTTATTATTAGATGGGTTTTCAAGAATGCGTTTTTAAAATTGAAAAAAAAAAAAAAATAAGTTTTAAAAAATTCACAACTTTGTTAATTAAGAATCACAAAATATACCTTTTCTTCTCAAAACGAGTCAAATTTGCAGAACAAATTGTTCCCTCCCTAAAAGGAATCGCAAACCTTGATATACTATCTATCCACAGGCAGCTTATGATACCCACGGAATCATTAACGCTCATGATCAATGACTATGTAGATAATATCTCCTCTTACCTTTTTTGAGTTCTGAGCGTATATTTTTTATTTTTTTACCTACTATAGTACTAGTAATTAGGCCCCCATCACAACTTGCCTAAGGTCCCACCTTCGGTTAATTTGGCACTATTAGCAGGTAATAATTAATACTTAAATAAAAAAATTTCTGTAATTACGTGAAAAAATTTTAAGACCTTCAATGCAAAAAAGCGATGATTAACAACTTTTTTCGTAACAATCATGCATTTACGGCTTATCGTTACAAAAATTCGGTTCTTTACAAATTTCACAATTTTTAACTCAATTTTCAACATATTTTTACAAATCGGTCGTCGGTGCATGGCGAGTCACATTGCCAGCCCCATCCATAGAGGTATTATAAAGAAAATTCAATTGTTCACGTGTTATTCGTATTTCTATATAAACATTGAATTGAATTTTCTGGAAAACCTATTGAAGTATTTGCAAATTTTATGTCGGTGACTCGTAATGCATTTGTTTGAAGAAGAGAATAAGCCTAAAAATCTAAAAATAACATGTAAAATGGAAGAGATTAAGTTAATTAGTTAAATTTTGTTTCAATCATCGGTATCTGAAAAATTTGACAACAAAATTTGATGATGAAAATCGCACAATTTTCAATATTAGCTATTTTATTGTCAGTTTAAGTGAAACTTGTTATAACTTCTAATAAATATTTATAATAACATATTTAAAATATGAGCTATATATTAGGTGTGAGCCTAGTGATCTTAGGCCGCGGTCACATGGAGCCGCGTAAAGCGTACGCGTAACCATTTAAGCCCATGAGAGTGAGAGAGAGGTTCGCGTATCTGACCTCTCTCTCACTCTC
>JAPYYV010018133.1:0-14230 GCA_030522625.1 Copidosoma aretas | reverse complement strand
TGCCATAGGAAACATGTGTCACAGGCTTTTTAAAAAAATTCTCCAAGATAATTGTTTAAATAATTTGATTAAACAATTTTTGTCTAAAAAATAATTAGCAGATCTGTAATGCGCAGCCTTTCATAGTACAGATAACATGTGTCACTCTTGAAAAAAAAACTTTTTTTCGAGATTTGTTGAAACAAATTGAATAAACAATTGATTTGTTGCAAAATACATAGCAGATTTGTAATGAGAAGCCTTAAATACCATAGAAAACATGTGTCGCATGATTTTTAAAAAAATTGTAAAAGATAATTGTTTAAATAATTAGTTTAAACAATTTTTGTTTGTAAAATAATTAGCAGATCTGTAATGCGCAGCCCTAATTAGTACAGATAACATTTTTCACTAATTAAAAAAATTTTTTTTTTTCGATATTTGTTTAAACAAATTAATTAAATAATTGATTTTTTGCAAAATAAATCCCAGATTCATGTTCAGCACACCGAAAAACCATAAAAACCACCATTAGCTGATTTTTTGTAGTCCAACTGTTCGTATAAATCAGACATAAGCAACCAAGTTAGGCCACGGTGACGACTTTAGCGCCACCTACACAAAACACGAGATAAGGTAGACATGCGAGGGAAACAGATTCTGAAACTAGAGGTCATAACGAGTAAAACCGTACCAAAAAATATTAACGAGTAAAACCGTACCAAAAAATATTTTTTTGGAGCAAAATTGAGTTGAAGCGGGAATTTTGACCCTTTTTTTGGCGTTTTGGCCCACTGTGCGACGTGAGGAATACGGTAGCAGTCAGGTGTACTCTATCACTGAGAAAAACCATGGTGCTTGAGCATAATGTCTTTATTTAGTTATTATTGAACCCTGATCTAGCTGCGAACGCGTGTGCAACGTTGACGGGGCTAGTGATTAAAAAGGGCAGCGCGAATACAGTTCGTTTATCCGCAGAGTGTAGTTACTTGGCGCGATCACGTTGGAAAATTTTTATACACGCGTGTGTGTCTAGTGAACCGTACCGCTATAAGAACTGCTGGGATCACGACGCCCGAGACGCACAAGTATTGCCGACGCGAAAGAATATCGATGGGGGGTCGATAATCGATTTTGACTATGTCTGGGGCTCTTAATGCAAACGGCCTTAACAGAGATCATTATATCTTTTCTATTTCTTTCTATTTTAATGCCCAGAAATGTGCCAACCTCACCAAGATCTAAAATCTCAAACTCAGACTGCAGACCAGTCTTAATTTCAATCAGTTTTCTTTTACAGTTGCTAGCAATCATCATATCGTCAACATACAGAATCAAAATCAGAAATTTTTCCTTTTCTCTCCATGTGTAGAGAGACAAGGTTTACTGGTGTAAGACTGCAATCCCAGTTTTAAAGCAGCTTCACTGAAGCGCTCGTTCCATCTTTTCGGGCTGATATTGAGTCCATAGAGAGCTTTTTCTAGTTTAAAAACTTTTCCTTTCTTAACACTATCTTTATGGAGCAAGCCTTCAGGGATCTTAATGCAGATCTCTTTCTTAATTGCACCATTCAAGAAGGCTGTCTTGACGTCCAGCTGACAAATTTCTAGATCGTATTTATTTTGTATAGAGATCACAGATCTCACAAGAGCTAACCCTGACACTGGGACATATGTCTCTTGTAGATCGTATTTATTTATGTCTTTAAAGCTACGAATTACTAATCTAGCTTTGAATTTCGTGTTTCCATTCTTATCGATCTTTCTTGTCAAGACCCATCTGGAGTCTATGATGTTTGGTGTACCTCCATAAGTGTTAACTATCGGTCTCTCAACAATCTTCCATACTTGATTTTTATGCATCGGTTCCAGTTCCTCATCAACGGCTTTGAGCCACAGATCTCGTTCTGGAGTCGCTACAGCTTCTTTATGATTTGCAGGATCCTTGTTCAATCCGGCAATCAAAGCATGTGACATTTCATCTTCGAGCTCTGCTATGAGGTAATCAACATCGCCATTGAACCGTAGTAGTTCGTTGAGTTTAGCTGTGTTAATGGCTCCTGCAAAACTTGTGTCATTAACAACTGCGGATCGTTTGGCGTTTTCTTGAGAAGAGTCTCTATACTTCCTTGGTCGTCCTCGCTTTATTTTTACTATTTGCTCTCCCTCCGTTTCAAATAACTCTTTGGGACTTTATTTGTCAAATTTAATAAACCATTAATCTTGGTTAATATCTATCTTGTGATTATCCCAGCTTGCTATCTTGTCTTTTCCACAGATGTCTTTAAAAACCAATCTTTCATGAAATCTGATATCTTGGCTTTCATAAAATTTTCCATCTTCTGGTTTTAGAAAGATGTAGTCAGTCGGTGTGTAACCAACCAGTACTACACGTATGCCTTGTGGGCCGAACTTGGGCCATTATTCCTCTGAATCTTTACAAAGGCCACACAACCAAATCATCTAATCTGAGCTAAGTCTATCTTGACATGTGGAGCAAACTTTTCCAACGGAGTTATCATATCATTCAATCTGTGTGGTGTACGATTATAAGCGTAAACAGCTACACTGACAGTCAGATCCCTCATGTTCTCCCTGAGCCCGGAGTTATACATGTAGGCTCGCACTTTATCTTGCACAGTGCGATTAACTCGCTCTGCAACGCCATTGTGCTGAGGACTGTCTGGACACGCCAGTTGGAGTTCAGCTCCCAATCTCTAGAGGATTTCAACTGTTTGACCTCCTGTAAACTATGTGCCTTGATCAGTACGCAGGTATCATAACTTAGCATCAAAACCCAGCAAATTTCGCGCGCTAGTCACGAAATTTTCCAGTTAACGTCCAGCTTCAGCTTTAGTTTTTACTGGGTATGCCATTATCAATCTTGAACAGTCATCCGTGTATATGATTACGAACGTGTACCCTTTTGGATTGATAACAGGACTGATTGGACCGATAGTATCAGCATGGATTATCTCAAGTGGTTTAATTGCTCCATCTCTCTAGTTTTAAATGGCAGTTTTTTTATCTTAGCAATCTGACAGACCTCATACGTTGTGATAAACCTATCAAACACAGCCTTATTCAAGTCTTTATTGTCAGGATACTTTTTCTGCAACGCCCTGAGATATTCTGCTGAAGCATGTCCAAACCTCACATGCCAGATCATAGCTTTGTTGTTCTTCTCAAACATCTTATATTTCTCTGAGGAAGGACTTTGAGCTTCTGGAATCTCTTCAATCACTAGCTCTGTGCTTTCATTTATTTTTCTATCATTAATTGTTTTCTCAAACTTGTTTTGTTGTGTCGTGTCGGAACAAACTCCTTTTGACACATTATTTGGGAATCCAGAGCAATCTTTATTGTCAAGTTTACTGATTTGTTGACTCTTCTGTGTCTTTGCTGTAACTCGCCTAGTCATGTATCTAATCTACTCAGAGGTACTCTTAACCATCAGACAATCCAAGACTTCCTGATATTTCTCACTACTATCCATGTCCTGACCATCTTGCACAAGTTCTACAATTCAATAAGGACTTTTGTACACACCAGGCATAAAAATCTCATTGGAGTTCGAGTCATATATATCTATCTTTTTATCATCAAGTAAATACTCATGCCTCTGTCAGCAAAGCGTCGAAGCGACAGCAAGTTACCAGCAAGCGCCTCGGCGTATATAACACTGTCTAAGTCTACCTCATTATCATTATTACTACCCGAAATACACCCTTCTCCCTCCGCTCTCAAGTCCGCGGAGGAATAACCATTAGCACATTTAATCAATTTACCATCGCAATCTTTGAACTTTCTAAAATACAATTTTAATTTGGCAAAATGTTCTGTAGCATCCGAATCTGCTACGAACTCAATCACTTTTTTATCAGTATCATGTACTAAATTTTCCTCCGCGTACGTAGAGAGCAGAGTTTCGGGCGTACCAACAAACAAACTACCACATGCATCAGTACTAAGAGCCTCCCGGTCGTTCTTACCTGCCACATTATTCCTGTTGTTCGACCTGTTGTTTTCAGTCTGTTTCTTGTTATCATCTACCTTGGCTCGTTTGATGTCGTGTCTATCATTCTTTCTATCGTTCTTTTGTTTGTTATTGGTTCTTTTTATTTTTTTATTAGTTTATTGCCCTTGTTGTTATTTTTCCCATCACCATTATTTCTTTTGTAATCCCAATCAGTATTATTACTTTTATTATTATTTTTATTGTTACATCTACATGTTGCGATGCGCTCCCTGACGTTACGTACAAATCGGTCGCACGTATAGCACAGACGCACGGAAAAAAGTTTTCATTGAAAAATACTAAACTTAAAAAAGTACTACAAATGTTAAAACTTAGAACTAGAAGATTGCATACGTATTGCAATTTTTTCCTCACCAGCGCCGCGTGGTACAGATTTTTTCTGTACCAAGCACCGAATATTCACTCATCTAGCATCATATACTGTATACTCAGTATATATTTCTTTGGTACTTGCTATAGTCATCAAATTTTATCTACTTAAATATAGGTAGTATAGGTTATTCCCGTAAAAACTTTTTTCCGTGCGGAGACGTTCGCCTTTCCACGGGCAGTCTCTCGAGGTGTGCCCTTTGTCGTTGCACTCGTAACAGAGAGTACTGGCGGATGCAGCGTTCGCTGCTACGGGGGACGAGTGACTCACCCCACTGCGGGCGGCACCCATTCTGGCCGTTGGTCTTGGCAGCGATCCCTCTGCTTCCAATTTTAAAACATACTCTTTTAAATATTGATAGGATAGGCCACCCTCGCTATCAAACAATCTATTAAAATCAGCTATTTTCACATCTGGTACACCATTTATTATAGCGTGATAAAAACTATCTCTCTTTTCATCTTCAGAGAACACATGCGTTTTACTGACAATATTAAAATCTCTAACAAGTGCCTCAAAATGCTTGCAAAATTTAGTTGCATTTTGCTTTTTAGGGTAAAATCGAATCGTATGAAGTGCGTTGCGTATCTGGTATGCGTTCATCCTAATGTCACTCCGTTTTATTTCCTTTATCCTATGTACCATCGCCGCGGGATCGGTAATGTGACATGCTGTGTTCTGATATTCTAGGGACAATCTACCTAGAATGAGATTTAACGCCTGTTCTTTGTCTTCTTCTATCTTTTCTGCTGTCAGATTTAAGCCAGCTTCAGTCTTGGCGTCTATTGTATACAGCAGTTTTTTGTTTTCAAGTTCGGACTAAAGTTGCCGTAAAAACAACTCTGTCTTCGTCTGATTAGTCAGGGAGTAATTAAAATGTCCTGAGTTATCCTTATTAACTACCTCAATCTTGAGACTATCTAAACTATCTGTCTGTGAGCGTTTGATTATAAATGAGTTGCTTTTATGTGACCCAGGACCTAAATCAAGCTTAAGTCGTAGCGCTTTTGACGCGGGGGTAGAGGTATAAATTTACTCACCTCGAACGGACGTCTCCTGGCCGAATCGCGCACCAGAGTCTCCACTCGTCGAAAATGATTGGCAAGTTTTAACTCCAGCTCCGCTCGGAGCGCCTCAGAATACTGATGATTCTCGTTCCGCACCTACTCGCGGTTGCATTGGATCTGGGCTTCCTGCGAGCCCATTCGCATAGACAGCCATGACTCCTGTTTGAGTCTGTCCTGCTCGAGTTTTTTCTGTAGCAGCTCGAGGTCCCCCTTTGTGCATCCTGTCAATGAGTTGGTGTGGGTTTTAAGCAAGCTATTTGTCTGAGTGTTATTAATGATTCTATTTTTAAGGTCACTTTTTAAATCTTTATTTGCGCGCGCCGCGTCTTTTTGCACATCAACCATCTTTTTCTTAAAACCATCTCTTTTACTCTCTAAATCTTTCAATCTACTATCTTGGTGACCGTGTTTAAACGAATTTGAGTTACTATCTATAGAACCATTAATAAGAATCTGCTGCTGATGTTTAGAGGTAAGACGAATTTTGCCATCAAACTTTTCTATCAAGTCAAAAAGGTCCTTCATGCTTGTATCTCCGCCTAAAATAACCCAGACCAAGTTATAGAATTTCCCGTCAACCAGCCGAACGCAAACTGAATCTCCGGGAAACACAGGACACGAACGCAATGTATGCGTGTCATCTGTGGGTGAGATACGGTAGACGACCCAGGCATGCGAACGCAGCATGCCTCAAGTTGTCCACCACAGCAGCACAATTCCCTCGCGGTGAGACACAGCTGTATCAGTTAACAGGTACGGAAATTTGATTTACCGAGAAATGCCAGAGGCTTATTATCGACGGAGAATACCGCAGCATTATCTCTGCGAGCGACAATTATCTCGTCGTATGCGCCTAGATTATCCTCTATCCTATTATAAGCTTCGGACAGTAAATCAAGGGCGTTCTCACCTACGTAAAAAAAATTTATATCCCGCCTGCTTCATTAAATTCTTCACTTAAAAAAAGTACTTACTTAAGTATTTACTTACTTATGTACTTACTTAAAAAAACTCAAACTGCGCCATTCAACATCATCGTCTTGGATTCGACAATTTGGTATTATGCAGTTCTTAGGCATTGTTAAGAAATAAGCCTATCATTCTAGTACAAACCAAATATTCATACAAATACAATGACAATTACAAAACCCAAAAACACTTTACATTGGAGAACATTTGAAAACTGTAATTGTAAGATTAACGTTTATTTCGTCGCACTTTAAAGGTTACCTTTTCCCCTGCATGTACACAGAAGCAGAAAAGCAGAACTTGCGCGCGTACACCCCTTACCTATTCTCCAAACACACTCTACCAATCACAGGTGAATTAGAGAGAGAAAGCATGCAACTCTTCGCTCGTGAGACGATAACGCTCTTTCAGCATTGCATGCTCCCTCCAGTTAGTATATGCTCTAAGGGTAAAATAGTGGGAGGAAATAGAGAGGCAGCTAATATAATGGGTAGTACACTGTAAGAACCTCGGAAAGAACACTTACGCTATCGCAAGTGGTACGTACACTAAACAAACCCTGGCCCATAGCAGCATCCACAACTTAAGCGAGCACTCACTGTACTATATGCGTATATAGCATAGAGATATTATACATAGAGGAAGCGAGCCAGCTGTGATTCCGTACGGTTTCTAGAGAGAGATGAAAGACTGTTTTGGATTTGCATCTCTCTTGCTCTCGTCTCTGATTGGTTCTTCCAAACGCACACTCTAGTAGCAGCAAATCAATGAAGAAGTTGGAAAGAGATGGAAGTCTGCTTTGGTCTTGCATCTCTCTCTATAAATCGTACGTTTCCATTTACAGGGGAACATAGAGCTCGCTTCCTTTATGTATAATATCTCTATGGTATATAGTCGGTAGGCAGGGCCACGCATGGCACACGTAGGTCCGACAGCTAGTAGAAATGACGTGTCAAGGAAAAACGTGGCATATGACCGAAATATGACCGCCATCTGACCGTCATGTGATGTCATAAAATAATTTAATTTTGTACGTCTATATGTAGCATATGTCTATACAGATGTAGCTATGACCGCCGTAAGTTTTTAACATGTATGACCGTCATAAGCTTGTGTTTAGTCACATCAATTTAATCCTTTACTCTAATCCCATATGAATAAGAAGAAATATGCAATAATTTTTGTATCCATAAAAATACAACCATGATGACTATGAATTTTGTAGTACAAAACAAGACGTAAGTTGTATGATAAATTATTTATTAAATGTAACTATATTAAAATCACTGATGGCTAGTCTTAAATATGCGTAAATTTATATATACAAATGGAGACTTATGCGGACAAAGCTATATAATTGACACTATATAGTACTCTTACACCTCGGGGGTGCGTGGAAGGCATCCATTTCCGACAGTGGCTCACTACGACCTCGCTCGCTTCTCCGTCTAGTTCGCTAATTCAAATTCCATTTTTGGCTGTAGAACGACCTTAAATGTCCGCACAAGTATCGATAGACTGATACATTTCAAAAAACTTATGCGGACGTCCGCATAATTCCAACAGTGTCCGCATAAGTATATATTCACTTATAAAATGTCCGCATAAGTCACCATACATAAATATATATATATATATATATATATATATTCACTTGTGTCATGAAAAATTTGTCACAACTAAAGCGGTCGTATGACCGTTACATGTATCACTAGCGTCGGATAAGCTTTTATCATGGTCCTACAGCGGTCCCACAGTAATCAGTCGTATTGACTACAGTTTTGTAGAGATAATTAATTGGGGTAATTTAGCTAGTTGATGATGACCGTTTCATCCGTCGCCGATTTCAGCAACAAAGCGCTCGCGGGCAGCGCACTCCGCTCCAAACGGTCAGCTTTTTGTCAAAACATATTATAAATTCAGCTAATTGATGACCGCTGCCGCCTATCATCTTAGCTATAAAGCGCTCGCGGGCAGCACACTTCGCCGCGAGCGCTCAGCTTGCTGTCACAACATAATTGCGAAATGAGCTAATTAATGACTACCACCGCATGCGCCACCACCGGACCACACGGATTACTTGGTATTATTGAGAACTTTGGCATTAAAACGTGTTATAAAAATTCTTTTACGCTCTCTTCTTTAAAATATTTCTCCCCTCTCTTCTAATTGTCGTCATAGTGGGGTAAAAGCGTGTATATAACGAGCGATTTCTACAGTTTGTTCAGTGACCTGATGATGGAGGGACTAACAAAGACGCATTCGATTAGCGTTTTGAGGTACGCGTTGCGAGTCACACTTAGAGACTCTACCGTCATAAGATGTGTGGAAAAGTGTGGAATACCGATTGAAAAACAGTATCTGATTAATCAGTTGTGTGGAAAATTAAATTTTCTAATTCTCCATTGAAGTGCCGATACAGTACATTATTTACGCAAAAAGTGGACTCTTCGCGAATAAACGTGCTTTAAAGATGGTTGTCAATCAAGGTGTTCGTCGCAACGACCCAAGGTGATTCCATCACGTATTCATAATACCCACCGTGGTTTGTCGAAAAGCTAAGCGACAGCGTGGAGCCCAACCCCCCCCCCCTCCCCCCGTTTCGCGTGCGGATCTGCGAACTCTTTTGATGGGTTCGTATAAACTTCAAGATGGCTCACGCGATCAATGTGCTTGTTTCGGAGGATGCTTGAACGACGAATCAGCTCGTTCCGACGGGTTCGAGTCAAGCTGAATGCAACCGTCACTGCTCTATCAACTCCTCAACCATTTCGCATAATTGTTGAGAATGATATATAGTTCTGCTCATCGATATTTTCTTTAAAGTTCGCTTCTTGCCTGTCACAGGGTGCGTTCCAAAATGCAAGCTCGCTGACTAAATGGCAACACTGCAAGGAGCGGGATATTCAAATCAAAGAATTGACTGTCACCCAACCATATTGGAAACGTCATTTTTAGAAGAGTTATTCAATTTTGAAAGTTCCGCTACCACTAATAGCTGCGATGTTGCCATTTAATCAACGAGCTTGCATTTCGGAACGCACCCACAGTATTTTACTTGAATTGATACAAATAAGCACTAAACCTCCGATTCACTTCTCTTTTCAAGGTTACGCGTTTTTTGTTCGGATCAAAGAATGTGCTGATGACATATTTTTTCGATGGCATTGTTTAATTAAACAAAGTATAAACATTCGCCACAACTTTTTCATGAATGTGCTGTGTTTAATTGTAAACCATCCGCCGTCTTGATTTCAAGTATGTGCTGCCGTAAAGTGCAAAGGAATACTCTATTCAAGGTTATACATTTTTGTTTCGTGTTAACGAATTTGCTGATGACATATTTCAAAAGTATACGTATTGCTTTATCAAACATTAAAGTATAAATATCCATTGCCTAACATTCAAGAACGTGCTAACGCAGAGTGTAAAGTGTACATTGATACGAGATTTACTATGCCCTGCGCAGTTTCTCTCTCATGGGTGTCACCAACATTACTCTTGTTTTTTGAAAAATCGCAAAATTCAAACGTCCATCGGAGGGGCTGCTCACTCCGTAAAGTCCCGGAAAAATTACGTCTGAAGTCTTGAAAAGTCCCTTCGAGTCTACAAAAGTCATTAGAAGTCCATAAAAATATCAAGCATGGTCAAACATGTGATGCTAGCAGAACTCCGTAGACTTTAAGAGACTTCATTGGACTCTATGGACTTTGGTTGGACTTTCTGGACTTGGGTTGGACATCAAGGGACTTTGGTCGAAGCTCCCCGATCCTACCTGTAACTAAAGCCCCTCCCACTTTCTTGTAACTTACATATACGCCACCTGATCCCTTTCTGAAGTAGCTAAAGATAGCTAAATTAATTAGTACTTTTGCTCCTGCTTAATGTCGGGTCTTCGATTCCTAGTTATGTTATTTTTTTTTTCTTTTTCTATATTTTGGAATTAAAGTACAAATCTATAATTTGAATATTAGTTCTCTTTCATTTGGCTATAAAATTTTTTGCTAAAATGTATAGAACTTGTATTACTATTTTTTTTTAAGTCTGACACCACCATTTTCGAACACCGTCATCATGTATATTTTTTTTATTAACTTAGGGAAACATTTAAGATTGAATATTAGATTTGGCTTATTAGGATTATTTATTAATTAATTTATGTATCGCAGCGAATGAATGAGTAAAATTTTTCTGAAACACAACAACTTTATAGCAAATAAATTTCCGAGAAATTTGTAAAGAAAAAAGACTTCTAAAATCCGTTTAACTCAATACATTAATCTAAAACTTTGCATAGGCATTTCCAAGATTAGGCGAAACAACTTTCTCGCTGGCAGTTTTCCGACAAAAATTGTTGCATAGGTTTTTTTCAATCACAAACGACGCTCGGACGTTAACAGCGAGAGAGAGCAACTTTGTATATATATGCGATATCTGGCCGAACGCCGAACTGGTTATTTGATCCGGCTCTTCAATTACTATTAACGCGCTTGTAATTTTACATAAATAGTAGTGAATCTACACCTTAAATACTAAATTAATTATTTCTAGCAAAATATTTTCACTTCATTTTATCTTTATTTTGGTCACTGATACAAATAAGTTGATTCATTTAATTTATTTATCGGTCATTTTATTATGCATAGATAATATTATTATATACATTAAATAATGTACAATCCTCACTTCCTCATGCTGTCATCACTGTCACTGATCGTCTTACCAGAAAAGCATTTCATTTACTTTCTAGGCAATGAGTATTGTGAACTATACACTCAAATAGCAAACAGTCCGTGGCTGCATAATTAAGATGATAGTTAATATCAGTGCGAATAAAATGAAGATGAGAGTTCTGAACTACCTGACTTATGGAGTCACGGTGTTACAGTAAACACTCGAAGCTGAGGTTATGTTGTGTACACCTATAGGGACCATTCATATATGACGTCATGTCAAATTAGGGGAGGGTGGTCGATTCTTGGATGATAGCCATATAACATAAGAAGGGGAAGGGGTGTTTCTCAACAAAAATGAGATCATCTCGTTTTGTAAATTTGAGTTCAACTAGAAAATTTTTCACACAAATATCAGTTACTACTTGTGTTTTTTCACTACTTGTTTATACGTTTATGTAACAATATTTGCCGACTTATGATATTTTGTATGTCATATATTATGTTACATTTTGTGAGACAATCATTAATAATTATTAGATTTCAAACAATTTATGAGCACTTTTAAATACTTTTGAATCATTTTAAAACTCCAATTGTGGCGGATGACCGTATGTCGTGACCGACTAATCAGTGAATGCAATCGATGTAAGTGAGGCTGAAAATTGATGTGAGGCTGTGCCATAAGACAGGTACAAGTTAGAAAAAGTTATGTATACGACTATACCCCCCGTCACTTGTGATTTTGTATCCGGAAGTATGAGTCCCGTTTGATGGTTCCGAGTCATCAGCATTAGCGCCATCTAACGGGACTCGTACTTCCGGATTATAAGGTTGCAATATTGACATAACTTCAACAAAAAGTATCGGATTACTAAGGCAGGATTAAACCTTTAAACCTTTGCATGTGCTCTGCGCAACTCTTGAAAATTAGTTTTGAAGAAATGTACATGAAAATGCGCCGACTGGTCGAGCAGCAGACGAACGACAAGAATCAGAGGAGCAACTCGTGTGAACATATTGATTGAACTATTTTGTGATGTATATTTTATAAATCATTCTCCATTTATGTATTGGTATATCTGTATCGCAAGTATATATTAGCCAAAATTTGCTGTCAGTGAAAAAAACATGTCTGTTGACTTGCAACAAATCCATCAGCGGTTGTTTTCTGCAATGAAGAGGCGTTACCTTGATAAAACTCTTCAAGCCGCGCAAAAGCTTTCAGACTCAATATGGAATAAACTAAAAAGTGAGTTTAACCCCAAAAAACAGAAGGCAGAGAGCTTGCCAATGCGGCTGAAAAGAAAATTGCTGATCTCCTACAAGACTTGCCAGCCATCAAAGAAAACAGAAGTATCGTATTTTTCCTTACAAAGCAGAAGGTAAGTTGCGTATCCTTAAAATGAATATTTATTTTCACATAAACCTAAAGCGGTGGCTTGTTTCTGCGTTTATAAAAGTGCAAAGTACGACGTATCGTATTGTGTTCATACGAGTACTAGCCTTACCGATTTTAAAAAATGCATGTGCATTAACATAATGTTAATACGTTATACACACTCACAGATCCGAGTAATACGACTATACAAGAGTGATATGAAATTTACTGTAATATTCATGCTGGGAGATGCCACTTTTCGTGTCTCAAATAGACCAGTTTTGTCGGTGGAATTTTCCGTTTAATTTAAGGAAGAGGACGCAACTTTAGACATGTGTATGACGTCAAAGAGGAGGGGCTCGCGAATATCAAAGGTGAATAATATGAACGTGCACAGTGGCATGGCGCTTGGCGTCCGAACGAAGGCTTGGGGCGGGGAGAGAAAGAATAGGGCCGAAGGGAATGGAAAAAATAGGGAGTCTGAGGAGAGCGGTCCCTGGGTAAGGTTCACTGTTCAGCAGCATCCGGAAAATCCGTGACGAGCCAGATTTGGACACCGTACCATGAGTGGCTTTCCCCATGTTCACTGATTTGATCTGAGTATTGTGTTATAAGCACAGAAGGTATAACGTATAACACCCGAAATTGTCTAATAATCAATTAACGGGGATCCTCAACTCAGTCATATCAGTTGTTGGGAGAAGTTACATTAACCCTTTTTAATAATTTGGTTCCGAATTCGTTGAGTTGCACGTATGATCGGGCGTCGACGACGTGTCCTTATTATTCTTTCACGTCTCGTTTGGTCGTTATCTCCGAAAATTGTGGGTCCATTTTTTTGGGATTAACGAACCAAGGCCTTTTGAATAAATGGGGTGCTGATATAATAATACCCTTGGAATGTTGGGAGTGCTGTCGATCAGGATTTAATTTTTTGAGTTGTGCCAACGAATAAATATTGATTCGTTTAATTCATTACGATGGGATGCAGATAGAGGTGCAAAAATTTGTAGTCTTATATAAAGCGTAGATATCGTTGGCTGGACCTGATTTTTTCTTTGAGAAGTAGATGATCAATTTAATTTTACTTTGAGATCAAATTATTTTTAGAAACTTATCTAGAAAATGAACTGTGAGTTAAATACAGAGCTGTAGAAAAATAAGTTTGGTGTATTCTAGTTTGTGATGCATGAGTTATTTACATATAAGGTAAAGGGCCTACCTATGAGACAGTATCCGTGCTTATGAGACACTTTAATAAAAACGAATTTTCAGAGATAATTATGTATATTACCTTAAAAAAAAAAAATAGTTTTTTAAAAGCTTATTATATATGCTAATCATAATCATGATTAGAAGTAATGAAATCAAATTTAAAATAAAGAATAAAATGAAAGTTTTTGGACAACGGTGCCAAGCTAGAAAGCACTGAGTTGTAGTGTACTTGACGGGGTAGATATGCTTAGTAATTTTCTAAGGATTTCATCAGATATAGCATATAGTTACACAAAAAGTTCAAAGCTTCTAGAATGTGATAAAATTAGTACTACCTTAATAAATACACATAATTATTTAAAATGAGCTTGTCTCATGAAGGGTACATTCGTTGTACAGATGTCTTTATCTATGAGACAGAAATGCAGTGTCTCATCTGCGGGGGACACTATGTCCCTACTGAGAGACACTAAGTTTTAAGAAATTATGGATTGCTTTGACCAATGCAGGTATAAAATTATTCATCTTTAATCAGTTT
>JAPYYV010018132.1:0-14618 GCA_030522625.1 Copidosoma aretas | reverse complement strand
TCTGTTTTGTCATGTAATAAGGAGATAAGTCATATGACTGTCATATGACCGTCATGTGACATGTCATGACATTATGACATGTCACGTCACATCACTAGACACGACCCGTAACGCTACTTTTGGACCCTTTTTTTTCGTCTTACACTAAAACGATACATTTTTGTGATTTGATTTCTATTGCATCATCGGCAGAAAAACGATCTTGATTGATTAGAAAAGTTTTCCGATGTGAATCGCTTTACGTGAAGCTGTAATCGACTGGGACATGCAGTAGACCGTTTTTGGTAGAATGACCCGTATATATGCGCGCGGGCATATATATATATATATATATATATATATATATTAATAATATGGGCGAGGTGAAAGGGTAGCCGATATGCGTAGATGAGCAAATAAATGAGCCGCGTTCGGTTGGTAAGTACGTATTATTGCGTAGGTTGATATCGACTCCAATCACTTTTTGGCATTGTGAGCGAGTTTTATGGATCGACGAAATTTTTTTAGATTAAATTGCTCGGCCAAAAAACGAGATCGCTAAAATCAATACTCGGGCTGTGACAGCCATGCCTAAAACGATCGGAGATCGGTAATAGATTTTTTTTTTTCGTTCCACAGTATTCGCGAGACATTATCCCTCCGGTGGGGAAAAATAAGGCGCAAAACGCAAACAATTACAACGTCGACTTGCAGTTTTATTCATGCGCTCTATAGCGTATAATGCTCAGCGGCGCTTAATTACACTCTGTCGAGTTTAATTAGCGGGAAGCAAGCGGCCCGTTCGATCGGTATAAATTATCGCGCGCAGTGTATTATATGTACAAGTCGTCGTTGAATTGTGCATTACACGCGACTTTCTGTGCAATTTCATTTGAATCGGCCATTGGTTAAAAGGACGCATTATAATATACAGCGATCAATTTTTACTTCGACCGAGAATCAATCGCACGGATTGTGAATGATTTCGAAAGCCGTTCGAACTGTTTGAATGAACAAATAGTTTTTTTTCCATCCCTCGGGCGGTAGTGGTTCCACGGTTAGGTTAGGGCAGAAGAAGAAGTACTTTTACCCGCACCTTAGTGGAACAGCAGAACTACAAACTTTCACCAAGGGATGGAAAAAAACAGTATTTCTTGTACATGGACGGGGAACGGAACGCCCTCACGAACGTGACTGTGACACCCTCTCGGCTTCGCCTCGATGTGTCATACCACGTTCGTGCGGAAGTTCCGTTTCCCCTCCTTGTAAGAAAATCTACTATTTTCCAAGCTTCAACTGTACACGCATTTATATATACGTAAGAAACAAGCAGCGTATACCGAAAACAATCAACAGCGGAAAAAACCAGCTAAACTGGCGCATACATGTACCGGTGTCAAACCGATATGATATCGTCCGCAAAAACGCCGCACGATCTGTTTTTCATCCCGCAGAGAGAGAGAAAGAAAGAGCAAATGTACGGGCGCACGCGTTCCCACACTTGTTGCTCGAGTAGAAGATGTATATGCTTCCTATACGCGCCGCGTCGCCGAGGGAATTCCGGCCGTCGTTGGGCCGTTTTTTGCGAACGCCCCGGCCAAATGTCAGCGCGAGTGTTGGCAGAAGACGCGGTGCGAGGGAAAAACGTGTGAGCCGACTAATCGAGCGGTTGACTGCTCGGGGCGGATCGGACGACGATTTATTCGCGATTCGTCGTGGTCGTCTATTTTTCTGCAGAAACATTGCGAGCTGGGACGTTTTTTTAGGTTTCATCGGCGTGAAGGAGGGGGAATGGAAGGGGTGAAGTGAAGCAACACATGTAGTGGTGAAATTAATTTTTTTCCACGTCTGTTTATTACAAATAACAGGATGATGTGATTATCTCAGTGTGCACACGTGTTCGTTTATTTTATTTCTTTTTATGTATGTACTTACGGTATTTTTAAGCTGATGTGGAGGGAGCGCGCGCTCTGGGGTTGAGCGCAACAGAGGGGGAGAGAGAGAGAGAGAGAGAGAGAGAGAGAGAGAGGGAGGGAGAGAGACAGAGAAAGAGAGAGCAGATCGCGAAATTCGAGTGCGTGCCTTGAATCGCCACTTATCTCGCTACATGTGTCAACGCTGTGGTTGCTTATTTTTAACACTATCATTATTACAATAATTATTTTAGCTTTTCATTTTGCTGCTGCTGCTGCTTATCAACAATATTATTATCATCGGCGTGTGTGCAGTCCATACATAACGAAACACACGACTGTGAGAAAAACGAATTGAAAAAATCAAAGTGGTTTTGTTCAAAAATGTGTAAAGGAAATCGACGCCTTATACGCAAACACACGCATACATTGTAATAAACAGTTAAGGGAGCACGTGTAAGCCAGCAGAACTCAAAAGTTTGATTCGCGTGGGAATTCGCTGTAAATACAAATGTATGGTATGTATATATAATATATATAGGTAATAGATAGATTTTGTCGATTGGTCTTTGGAACGAGGTTCGTTAATCGGTGAAAATCACATCGCATGGATTGACGATCGTACATTTTTTTGTTATTTACACGCTCCAGTTTGATTACGCAAGTAATTCTGGAGAGGTGACCTCGTTCCCGTTTTACACTCATTACGCAATATACATATTGTGAACATGGAATATACACGATTGTTTGTTTTTTTCCGTGTTTATTTTCTGGTTTGCGTGTGGGCGTTCGGTTAGATGATGTCATGTATACATAACATGTAAAGCGCTTGTCGAAGCTGGCCAATGCTTCGCTTATATTATAGGATGTCGTGTCATGAGTGTGTTTTATAACGCCGACTTTCGATTTGGTTTCAATTTTCGAAGCTGGTTCTCCAAAAACGCTCGTTTGTATATATTTTACAGCTCTGATGATTATATTACGACGCGACGCCTAGCTTTTTGATCAAACACGACATCCGTCACTTACACTGTACTTCTTTTTGTTTTTGTATTTTTATAGCTCAAAAATTTGCACGGAAAATAAGTTACTCCGAACGAGGTTTGATATTTGTCATAGCTTACGTCTAAACTCGTCAATCGTAATGTCTATATAAGAACATAGATTTCTTTCAATTCAACAAAGGATACAGAAACCCTGTGAACTATATGCACGATATTCAGGTCTCGTAAAAATAGTGCACTGATAGAAAAAATCATCAATATTTAGATAATGATGGACTTGGAATCATGTAATATTCATTGAAATTTGAGACACATTCAATAAGGGTTAATTGATGTTTATTTTTGCAGTCGTTTAAGTGGAAATAATAATAATAATAATAATAATAATAATAATAAAGATATTTATTTGTATAAATATACGTCTGATGGGTAGTTAGAGATCATATTAAATTTTAGATGATGTATTTTATCATTATTGTAGATGATGTATTCTATCATTGTAGCATTTTTCCAAAACTCACGTACTCGTTTTGAGCGCAAACAATACTTTATGCGCAATGTATCCCTTAATCTTTATGTAGTCTATCCTCTTTTTAGACTCTTGCCTCCATGCTCGCTCTGTCTAAACAAATATATAATATTCAAGTCATATCTATACATATATTTATTTTTTCTCCGTTTAGTCCGTAAACTCTAGATCCTTACTGTAAATGCCTTAAGTATTACTTATGTGTCGGTATTATGCTTGCGTGATTTTGTGACATTTTTTCCTTATGACTCTTGTTATTCAGGGGTATACCTTCGACGTAATAATGACCCCCTTCCAATTATTACGAATAAAATTTTAATCAAAGTAAGAGAAATTAAAATGATGAATTAAAACATATGCGAGTTATGTTATTATACGTTACATGATACAATAAAAATTTTGAAGGGAATTGAGTAAATTTTTGTCAAAGAGAATACATTCCACACAAGCAATCACAAAATTTATGAGGCGCTGTTTATCGCTTGCTCTGTTCAGATACATAGAATGAAATGTTAGTGTGCATGGAAAATAAAAAGGTGAAGAATACAATTATAGTGATTACTAATGTGAAAAAACTTTCAACGACGACTCCTCTAAGCTACACGCACGCGTTTCCCTCTTTTCTTATGTAGCAGGCACGTTTTTTCTTTATATCAATATCACTTGCTATAGAGGCTTGGGAAGCACTGGAGTCTAGTAAATCGACCACCAGGCTGTGTATATATATTTTTAAGATTCTACCCGGTCGCGCAAGCAACTCCTTATTTATTATCTTTTTTTTCATCCTCTTTCCTTCTTTTATTCCTCAAATATCTGTAGCTTAAATATTCAACTAGCTAAATCCATCGCACAAAGTGTTTTTTTGTTTTGTTTTGTATATATCTAAGCTCTTTCTCGTTTCTGTTCATCTTTTGCCAGCTCAATTTTTGAGAACATGGAGAATGGAAGGTCACGTACAGAGACGAGGTGAGTTTTAGATGTAATCGCGTGTGCATGTGCCGAAACGTACCGTCTTTTCTTCCGATATCCTTTTTCCGCTGTTCGTTTATTCTTACATTTTTATCTGGCTACTTCGATTGGAACGTTTTTGTTGTTCGAGCAAAATTTACTACATGCCTACCTTAGAATTTGCAAAAATTATTAATCCATGTTGAACAAATATCGATTTGATTAGTTCAATGTACAAATTTATAAAAATGCCAATTCAACGCGACAATGAGAACGCGTCGGATAAAAACTTTTTAAAAAACAACCCTATCCTTTGTCAGTTTTCAAAATTTGTATCCTCAAGTTTCTTATAATCTAGCTTAAAAATGTATATCAACGCATATTAAATTTTTTTAGTCCGATTATAAAATGCCATTGTCATATACATAATGAAAATAATAATCAATTCACAATCGCGTGTATAATAATAAATTAGCACTAATAAATACTTTTCGTAAAAAATCATAAACATTCAAGAAATATAATATCCCCGGCACTTGGATTGCGCTTATCACTTTCTCGTCTGCTACGGCATCCCTATAAAATCTGATAGTTACGTATTTGCGTATAAATATAATCCACCGTCTAGGCAAAATAACGGTACGCGCAATGCCATATTTATTATTTTTTTCGTCGTCCTTACACGTATATACTTTTATCGTCGTATCCGCAATGATCTACGTTAATGTATAAGTAGGCGCTTTCAAACCCTTACTGTTCCCTTCTACGCATATATTGTAGGCCAGTGTATCGCATTTTGTGAGCAGTATAAGCTCCTATTCGATTAATTCCGCAGCATAAGACCGTCATTTTATTTTATCACTTTGCTCAAAGCGTCCACGACTCCTCGACGTGGGAAAGCTAATGTATATATATCTCAGGAACCAGCAAAGTTTTTTATTAGCTTGACTACGTACATTATTGTTAAATACTGCGTGAGGAAAACATTAAGCGTGAACAGCTGATTCAAAGTTACTTTTATAAATGTTTGGTACCACTAAAGAAACAATCGATTCATCGTTTTAAACACAGTAACACGAAATTTTTACTGAACAGAATGAGTTGAGATGACAAAAGTGAACCATATCTAAGATGGCTAGTTACTTAGCATTCGCATGTTATGTTAGCGTTCATGGAGATGATTAATAATGATGATCCATGTGATGAGGGTAGACATTATAGATGTTAGATTTACATCAATCTGCTTGGATATGCTAGGTATTATTTATCAACTAAACGTTTTTTTTTTACCACATAACGTATGATATGATTCACTGTTCTCAAGCCATTTGTAATATTGCAGGTATGAACATTCCTGAAAGAAAATTCTCTAGAAGCTTTGCATTTCTCATTTTTGGAAACATTCTAAAGTACGTTGTCTCAATTATTAATAAAATTTTGAATAAATCTAAGATAACATTATGGTTTTAACTATTGATCCTCAAGGCGATTTTGGGACACCAAATGATTTTTTTGGTTGGTTGAGAAACTCTCTGTCTCTGTTTTGTCTACAAATCACGTCGAAGAATAAATATACGATGTCCTATCACTTTCTATGAATCACTAGTTTTAATTAACGAAGTATAAATATACTGGGTCGTAGCCCGTTTCTAAATAGATTTGAGCCTTTTTTCCTATGCTGCCATTAGAGAGCAAAAAAATTATTTCTTCAAATTTTGAAGATGGATAATCCTCAAACTATAAACCATTTGCGTTTATAATTTTTTATAAATGAAGAAGCTGTCTAGTATAACAAATTACTATTGATGCTTGCATTTTTATAACAAGTAGCGAAACGTGAAAACACATTTCTTTTATTGAACTCAATGACATTTATGCGGTGCGTATAGAGTACAAAAAAACCTCAAGTTATAAACTATAACAAATAATTTTGAGACATGGAACAATACATTAAAATAAACGTAATTACCTTCAAGAAATTGATATGTAAAATATATAATATTAAAAAATATATCAGCTCGTATTGCAATTTAATATTGAACCAATGAAAGTTTGTTTCAACACGAAAAGCAGTGTTTTTTGTGAACGGCTCTTTTACGTTAATTATAGAACTATGATGATTCTTCCTCATTTTCTTTACTGCCTTCAATTCGTGATTTATTATTCAGCTGCATAGTTTGTTTGATATTTCTTCGATTTCTGCCTTTTTCCATTAAGATTCTGGATGAAGAACACTGATCCAATTTACACTTATTTTCAAATATTATTACAGTCATCAGTTGCCTTGCGAACTTGGCAGCAAAGAAGAACATTAGTTTTATTGGTTGTTTGAAGGAAGATCTTAACGCGATCAGAAGAATGATTTTTTTCTTCAAATACTAACAGTGAAAAAGCTCGAAACCATGATCTTCCCTAAAACAATTTTCAATAACAATCAAACGTGAAAAAAAGAGCACACATTTTTCATTCTAAGTGATATACTTATTTAAAAAGTCGTACTGAATAGTAAATAAGTGCATGGCAATCTGATGAAGTTGTCTCGATTGGCAAGTGACGTCGTCTTGATTGCATTCAAAATAATGTTTCCTTCTTGTATCGCCCCCATTCTGACTCATTCTCTTACAAATTCAGGAGAGATGAGCATTTTTTTTCTCTTCGTCCATGTTATTTGTAAAACCCAACGAACATAAATAATCCTTAGCTTAACAGGTGACGGCCTCCGGCAAAGGATTTTCAGTGATGTGGATGGTGGTGGTCGGCCAATCTATCTTCTTGCTGCAGATATGATTCAGACCCTCGATTGAAGCAAGTCTGTAGTCTGCCATCTTTAACGGTGAGAGTGGCGCAACTGCAATAGAAAATTCCAGATGGGCATGATGAACAAATCTTCAATGAACTATCGCACTCTTTCGTTTTACTCTAGCAAAAATATAAAGTAGCACTTTGGCGCTATTATTTTACAAAACAAATGCAGTTGGTAAAAATAGTGCGATTGGGCAATGATGCTACTATTTTCAGACGTGATTTCTGATTAAAATCGGTTTGACGATAATGTTACATTTTCATAAAATTCATTAGTTTTTTTATACAAAATCAACATTTTGACCAACCTACTCAATCAAATTTTAATGTATTAATTTTTTTTATTTGACGCTAAAAACGCCTTATTTTATTCGTGTGAATATGTTAACCGTAGAAAATATAAAAATTATTCAGCTGCATTTCATCTGATCAACGCTGTGAGCGGCGCGAAGCATGTGTATACATACATGTTACATTAGTAAACACATCACAAAAAGAAAGACAAAAATAAAAATCAAACTCAAGCGTACATGCAAAGTAAAGAAAAAGGTAGAATGCGTGTATTAAGTGGTCTGTTGTGTGCAAGAAACAGCAAGACAGAGTGTATATAGTAAGTCACGCAATGTATCACAGTATATCTCTACGTTCTATCCGGTGCAATAATCAATTAGTAATTTAAATTTTTTTATTTGTCTTCACAATGAAAAATGTACAATGCTAATACATATTAGAATGGTCCTACCGCGATAATTGAGAGCTGCTACAAACACAAAACATTATTTACAGTATTTTTATTGTTCATAAATTAAAATTTCTAGTTTAAACCTTTTTTTTTTTTTTTTTACAGACACAGGAAAAAGGTAAAACATAAATTATTGCTAGGATTATTCAATACGTTTGACGTGAAGGAGATAGATTAGGATCAGCATTTGCTTCTCGATCATGTCTTTCATTTACCTTCTATCGGTACTCAAGAGTAAATTATGATATGATTCATTATTATACACGGAAATCATAGATCATGTTTCTCCATCGGTAATATCGATTTATAACTAATAATTTGTATACAATTAGTTCAAGAAATTTTATAATACATTTCTGTACATATTTCACTTGAATCATAAGATTTTTTTATATTTCAAATGTATCATAATGTATTTTAGAAACCAAAAATTAGTAAGTAATGGTAAAAAACTTCATGATAGAGTTCAACATAAAGTTTTGATTGGAAATTCTCGAGAAAGAAGATTATTATTTTAAATAGACCACGTGCAAAAAGTGCTTCATGAGCACCGCTGTTAAGGAGGCTCCAGACCCACTATATGGCACTCAATTTCTAATAATGATGAGAGCTGTCTGTTGAAATCCAATAATAATGAGATATTGTAGTGGTACATGCAACTGTTCATACAGGAATGCATCTTTTGTCACGTTTTACACTTATTTTCGTACAAACATTTGCATATAACTTTTTATAAAACGAATATTTTCAAAATTTGTTCGTGGTAACCCTATCTAAAATAGATCAAGGAGTAGAAAAAGCTTTACACGAGTGAAATCGAAAAAAAATCCAACATTATTGCGGTGTTTTGTGATTAATTTTTGAAACATTAAAAATATACGCACATAAAATAATACAAATTCTATGAAACAATTTTTTGTTCCAACTCATTAAGCACCCCTCATCCGTACTATAATATCTTATTATTATTAAATTTCAACAGACAGCTTTAATCATTATTAGAAATTTCGTGCTATATGTATAGTGGGTGTTGAGCCTCCTTAAAAATTGCCACTTTACAACGACACTATAGTTATTATTTTCACACTATCCAAAGACAACTATAGATTTTTTAACAGAAACTACATATTTAAATGCACATTCACAAAAACCAGATATAAATACAAATGGTATTATAATTAAAAGCTTGAAATATGAAATTAAAAATATTAACTATTAGACTGAACTGGGAATGGAATAAGTTTATTAATATAGTTTTGAATGAAATAAAGTACAGTTGTCTATTAGAAATGACGCGAGTGAAAAGTTGGAAAAATTATATATTTTGATGAGATAGAAATAGTCTGTAGAGAAATAACTATAGAAGTTTCTTTTAAAGCAATGTTCTGGTTTCACATAATTATTTATATTTAGCTACGCAATAAGATTGTGCGTTGAAGTAGATAAAAAGAAAATGTAGTGACTAGTTCGACTGTTATTTAAAGTTAAAGTTAATTTCAAATTGTTAGTTCACTGGACAAACACGGTAAAAAAGTCACGCATAAATTACGTTATAGTTACACACTTTTCCGATTAGTCTCAAACGTTAGTCTCTCTTTTTTTCTTTAAAAATATTTTACTTCCCGAAAATATTTCTGTGATCCGACTTACTTAACGCTTAGAAGTGGACTAATTGACCGACACAGCGCGTTCGACTCCTTTTGCGGCCTCAATTCCTAATTACAATTACCTTCGGGTGTTGTAGGCGCCGTGGTCTTCCCCGGGGACCTCACCACTAAAACGCAGAAGAAACAAAAACTCGTTTTATTTACAGAGCCTTAAAGATAATACGATAGTGAAACTTTTTAAATCAATCATAAAGTTAAGTGTGCATATTCTACCTTATTATTGATTACAAGTGCTATTTTTAATATACATAGCTTATTATGCTACTATATGTGTACCGAATAATATTTACCAACTGTATTATGTACTTATAGGATACATTTTTCACACAGGAAAAAAAAAAAAAAAAAAAAAAAAAAAAAAAAAAAAAAAAAAAAAAAAAAAAAAAAAAAAAAAAAAAAAAAAAAAACATTCAATCGAACGATAATAACGTTAATGAAACTAGCAAACAAGCCGAAAAGAATAAAAAAACTACAGACTTGAGAAGAGGTTTTAATACATACCACTCGATCAATCCGAGACGCGTGGGAAATAAAGGCTCAAATCGGTGAACAAGAACTTTTTTTTGTATTTTTGTTGTTTTTGAAGTTATGAAAGTTAATGGGTATGGCGGATGAATGAAGTGAAACAATGTACGACGAGTAATGAAGTTCAGAGACGAATAGTTTGATAAAGTATCTTTTTATGTTAGTTTATTTATTATTTATTTATAGATGAGTATCTAAACAAACAAAACTTTTGTTGAAATTACGGTCGAATTTTAGAATGATAACAAGGAAAAATGTACTATGTTGCACTTTTCTTTGGTTACGAAGGAATAAGAAATTTAACATTAAAAAAATTGAGCACATTGAGGAAATTAAATAATTATCAGTCTAAAATTCAAGCCCAATATTTATTAGTTCATTCATACAAGACAAATTTTAAGTATTTTCTAATTAAAATGACAGTAACGATAAAATCATGAAGAAATTGTTTATGCTAACAAGATGAGTCTGTAATAACAGTAATAATAATAATAATAATAATGATAATAATAATAGTAGCAATAATAATAATTGTGAAGAGATTAACATTTCTTCACATCCTATAGGAAATTAAAATTCAACAGCTAACACAATCGATTAAAAAAAAACTATCTAAAAACAATCTCTGGTTCGTCATTTACGTTTAAAATACGGTTCATACACATTTAATAAATTATAATTAGTCTCAACAGTTACAAGAACATCGTGTCCGTAAAAAACTAAAATAAATGCTTGAGTGATGAAAAATCATAGTAATCGCTTTAAAATTTGAGAACCGGGCTACATTATTATTAATTGATTTATTTTTGTTGATTCCCTCTCTCATTTGCGTCGATGTACAGTTTACTGTGACATAAGCGTATTATAGTGTACAGTGACAAGTGCGGGTGTGTTTTCTGTGACCAAAAAGCCAAACAGAACAACGAACGCTGTCTAAGACAGTAAATCGATAATTTTGTCATAATTATTATTTTTGATGCCGACAATCTCATTATCATTGCATGATTTTATTTTTCATCGATCGTACTTAACTTCAACGCGCAACTATAATTTAGTTTTTTGTATTTTTACCAAGTAGTTTAGAGAAGTCATTTTGTAAACTACTGTTTAGTAACAATGTACGTGCAATCTAAAATTTTTATACTCCAATATCATAGTTTGTTTAGATTTTAAGCGTCGCATGGATTTATACATTTATACTGCAGTAGTCTTTAACATTTAAACAATTATCGTTGAATATTTGAAACATTTAAATATAAAAAATGAGATTACTTACAATTATAATTGATAAATAACTTTGATATACGACAATTTCTACTTAACTGTCTATTAAAAGTAGAATACAAATTCGAGTGTAAAAAAATTGCTGTTATTTTGTGAAGAATAGTCAATGACAGAGATAGTATAATACAAGCTTTTAGATTGCGCCGTACACCTACAACAAATCTAGATGTCGCCTAGACATAGAGAACATTTTGAAAATAGATAAAATAACGCGTAACAACACTTTGGTTTCTCTTTTCTTACTTTTAATTAATTTCTTTTCCTTTTTTTCAACGTTAATAAACATCTCAATGAACGCATCATGCATTTTTTTGTTCAATTATTTTTCTATAAACTACTAAGACCGTAGGCCAATACGAGATCGATGCAATGATGCAAATAGATACCAATCAACAGTGAAACGTTCGATTATCATTTTTGTTGTTGCTGTCGTTAATAATTTCTTAATGAGATCTATTATCACGCGGCAGATCTCGCGACACTCCCAGACCGACGTAATTTTGTATTAACGTTCTCTTACTATATAGCTGCTGATGAAGAAATATTTTCCAAGTTGGACATAATTTTGATAAGAGCTGGAAACGCTTCTGAGATCTGCCGGTAACTTTTGTTGTACTTATTTTCACATAAACGTTAACTTTGTGTTCTTTTGTGGCCATCTAATCGTTAGAATTTCGCGAATTCATCGGATAGTAATAATTTAATCGTTATCAATAATCATAGATCGATATGACTGTTTATAATTTGTTTTTTTTTTTTTTTTGTTCAATTTAACGTCTTGGACGCGAGATAATGCGAAAATCAGTAACGTGATGAGATTCGTGATGATAATAATTATAGATATTCGATTCTTATACAGTTTGCTTGCTCTAAGATTTCGTTTAGCACTCGGCGCGCCGCTCACTTACCATATCCTTCCCCCTGCAGGAACAGCCGAAAGGCTTCGCTTACTTTGCCCGGCTGCTCTTCCAGTACCATGCCGCAGTCCGAGATCTGCAACAGTCACGAGAGGACGCAGAGATCATCACACCAGATTCGTGAAAAAAGTGCCTAAAAAACAGCTTTCCACTCTCCAACGAGAAAACCGGAAAAATCGACGTTGGAAAATGTGATTTCGGAAAATTACACTTTTCCAAAGGTGTAAATCTTATTTCCTCGGATCTCGCGATGAAAAAATTTTGTTTTCATGCTTTAGGACTAATTTCGAGCGAAATATGTTTCTGGCTATTTTTTCGTCAACACTACCACAGCTTTTCAATAAAAACTAGCAAATCTCAAAATTAACGTCCCGACTATTGCACAGTATTGCTTGACACTAGGGTTTTTCGCTCAAGTGTGCACTGAGCGTCGAAAACACATTTTCCAACGCTTTCAACGAGGCCGTCGGACCTCCGTCGATTTTTCGAACTTTCCAGGTCGGAGATGCAGCGGTGCCGAGACAGTGACCCATACCTTCATCCACGAGCTGTTGGTGGGATCCAGACGGCCGTTGAGCGTGACGGTGTCGTCGACGTGGGGGCTCAGCGAGCCCGTGATGTTCATGACCGGCACGTGGAGGGTCGTGCTGTCCTTCTTGCGCGTCGGGTCGAGCTCCCGGGTTATGTTGAGGTCCGTGCGGCGCACGTAGCCGTCGATGAACAGGGCTAGGTTCGTCGGGTTCACCCGGCGCTCGAAGTAGTTCTTGTAGACCTGCACGAGGTCGTGGTTCCTCTCCTCGGTGCCCTGTGAAATCACAGCGCGATCAAACTCGTACCATTTTACGCTCGAGATCGGTCCTCCGGGAGGACATGATATTTCATCCCGCGGGAGGGCGGTTTCAGTTTCAAAGGCGACGAGTTTGTAACCCCATCACGCAAAAACGCTCCACCGCTCGACCTGCCCCTTTCTCCGAGTGACAACCGACCCTGCACACACATCCGAGTGCCAACTTTGCCGCGCGTCGACGACGGCGCGCTAATCCAATTTTCCGGAAAGGGGGGGGGGGGGGGGAAGTGGAGCGCGGGATCGCGAGTGCGAGTGTCGATAACTCGCTGTAATATAAGCTTCCACTCTGAATGACGAGCCTGGCGACGGATGCTCGGGAGGGAGGGGACGACGGCTCGGGGGAGCGGTCGTGCGGACTATCTCCGGCCTCGCAAGCTGCGCCGACCCCCGCCGCGAGTGATATCAATTAATTACGGTCCTCCGGGGCGTCCTCGACCCCCTTTTATTTCAGCCCCGAGCTCTCCTAATCGGGAGAAAAATGAGGGGGAGGAGACCGCTGCTCCATCTCCCCTCCGTCGCGTCGCGAGATGATTCGAGTTTGTTTTTTCGCGACATCCGTCTCCGGTGTCCTCGTCTACTTTGGCGGTAAACAGAGCCCACTTCCAGCGATTGGCTTGCCGTTTCTTTCTTGGTTTTTGTTTTTTCCGCCGAATAAAATGTCCGGGACTTACCCTGCCAAAGTGGTGCCACATGAGGTAGTCGAGGACACCCTGGGTCATGCCCTGGGAGCGCAGGTGGCGGCAGTTGAGCTTCTGGTAGCCCCACTCGATCCAGCCGGCTGCCGTGGACACGCAGTTGATCAGGCAGAGGGCGTTGACCTTCTCGGGGTGCGCCAAGGCGAAGCGGGCGAGGATGTTGGCCCCGGCACCGACGCCGAACCCGATCGCGCTCTTCAGGCCAAAGTGGCCCATCACGAAGAGCAGCTGCTCGCCCAGCTCCTCCATGGACGGGTAGGTGTAGCTGCGAGTGTTGGGCCGGGGTTATAGTGATCATAAACTCGACCGAGGGATCGGATTTTCCCGCAACGTAAATTTTTGTACTTCTACGGGTAATTTTGATTTAAAAAAAAAAAAAAAAAAAAAAAAAATAAATGAAGAAGATTTTGAAATAAAGTGTAATTAAAGGATCGATTGGTTTTTAATCGGGAGCAAAATAATTTACCGACCGATATTTCTACGGTTCAGAGCAGTAATGTCCATCGCTATAATAATTATGTTTCTTATCATCGTATGTGATGTAGAATTTACTGTGCCGAACAGCAAGAATCAGGTCATGAAGAGTAAAAAGTTTCCCCGATGCCAGTTTATATAGTTTACTGGCAAGGAATTTTTCTAATTTTTCCCTCTCGTATCGTTATTTCTATTCTCCTAAAAGAATCAGTTACACGTGACTGTCGACAGAATAACTCTTGATCTGATTGGTGAGACTAGCTGAGAGCGGGAAAATTTAAAAACAAGATTT
>JAPYYV010018129.1:0-10243 GCA_030522625.1 Copidosoma aretas | reverse complement strand
CCCCTGCTGTGCAAGAACTACAGCCACCTCTGCCCGCTGCAGTTCGCCGGACTGAATTTTGTCGCGGAAAGCTGACGATCCCTGTAAGCTCTGAATGTGAAAAATTGTAATAAATTGAAGGAAAAACAAAAAAAAAAAAAAAAAGATCCTCGAGTATCAACCCCGTGCGATGGACGCGCTGTATGATTTATCATCGTGGTTACAGCGTGCGCTCCATGAAGAGGGTATAGGAGGGGGTAAGGGGGAAAAAAAAAACGAAACTCTGTCGCAAAAAAGCCAAACGCACACAAAAATAGAGCAAGACGTATGCTGCGGAATATATCGTATGGGAAGACGACGCGGCATGAATACGCAAAACACGCGAATCCGCTCGACAAACAACCGCAGTGTGTACGCTTAAATGTATACACGTGCGCATCAGGGGTAAGCCTAAATAATGCACGCGCGTATCAACGGCCAAAGTGCGAAGGAATAGGAAGGAGGCGCGTCTGAGTACGCACATACGTGCGATATATGTTTGCCGAGCGAGTTACGAGCTGGGAGGAGAGAGAGAGCCGGTCAAAAATCCTCGCGAGAGACACCGCGGATCCTTTCCCCGTGTGTATAAAACTGGACCGCGCGAAGCTCGCCGCGCGTTTCCACCGTAAGTATACAGTCCATCATCATCATCATCGTATACTCCACCGGCGTTTTCCCTCGCTTCCGAGATGACCGCCAGATCCGAGGAGGAGCATGCACGTCCTCGTCCGTCTCCTGGTCTGCGCGCTCCTGCCCCGTCTGCTGCTGCTGCCCGCCTGCCAGGCCTCGGGCACCAGAAAGAAGCGCCACCTCGTCTTTCCCCAGGGCAGCAACGTCCAGGTACACGAGTCTATAATATTTGCGTCACAACCATTGTCGCGCGTGTTTGTACGAGCGCGCGCGCTTCCAGCTGGTGTTCTGCCTGACCGTGGGCTCCGAGGGCCGGCCGGCCGGTGAGCTGGTCGTCGGTATGACGGCGGCCCTAGCCTGGGAGCTACCCGCCAAGGTCGACTCGCCCGAGCTCGCGGGACTCTTGCACAGGCGCAGCCGGGGCGTCGTCTATCCGAAGATCGAGGCCTTCCTCCAGTCGTGAGTCCCGAAAGTTCCTTACTCCTCGATCGCCCCGACGCGCGTGTATAATCATAGTTCTTTCGTCGTTTCTTTTTCGACTCGCATCGACGGCCGCTCAAGACTGGGCCTCGACGGACGCTCCTGCGTCATGAAGGCCCTCTGCGAGGCCGGCCAGAGGAGTGCCTCGGCGATCGGCGGCTCCGGCTTCCTCCACGAGCTGCTCCACGCCATTTTCACGTGAGCGTCCCTCCTCCTTATTATTATTATTAAAAATTATCGTTGCTGCGATACAATGTATGATTATTGTGGGGTAAAAATATGACATGTGTGGTGTACGAGACGACGACGCTGATGCGCTTCGAGGCATAATGATGTGTGTTTCAGGATAAGGAACGACGGCACGAGTTTCGAGGACGAGGATAAACGGGAGTACGACTACGCCCACGGCTCGACCGGAAACTGCGCGGAGCTATATCCGTCCTGCGGATATTCCATCTACGATTTGAACTTTTGATAACAAGTGTATCTTATCGCGATGTACGTCCGTGTGCGGTCGTAACCATGTGCAAAAAAAATGTTGAACGATCATTATAACGTATAATCATCGACGGATAATTCGTTCATGTCCTAAAAGTACATTTGTCACTCAAGTACCACGATGTATTAATAAAATACTATGGCGTAACTACGTGGAAATAATCATGCACATTCATTTTCATCCCCAACGCGTCCCCCTTCTCGTATCTCTCTCGGTCGTCGTAATCATGTACACACGCTACGCATCGTACCGAGTATAATTACGCGCATTAGCGCCAAGATACACTCGACTGAGGAGGACGAGCTGCAAACGGTAGATATCCAAGGAGTTGTACCAAGCAGTAGCCGTTGGCGAGAGCCGCAGATACCATAATACATCACGACGATGGAACCGCTGGTTCCTGTTGTTTTCGTTGTTCTAACACTGACGGCCGCCGTACCGCAAGCCAGTGCTACGTCGGCGAACAGGAGCGCGAGGGCCATCGACGACGGCACCAGGTACCTCGTCTTCCCGCAGGGCAGCAACGTCCAGGTCAGCTCGCTCGCTCGGCTCCCCCCCCCCCCCCCCCCCCCCCCCCCCCCCCCCCCCCCCCCCCCCCCCCCCCCCCCCCGCCCCCCCCCCCCCCCCCCCTTCGCCCAGGCATAATTCGCTCACCCTCTCTCTCCGTCCACGTTCCTCGACAGCTGGTCTACTGCCTGACGGCGGCGTCCTACGCGAGATCGGACGGCTCGTACACCTTCGGGGTGACAGCGGGCCTGGCGTACGAGCTTCCCTACCGCGGGATCTCGCCCTCGGAGGCGTTCTACCACGGTCGCAGGGCCCGGAGGAGCGTGTACCGCGGGATCGAGGGGATGCTCGACACGTGAGTACCCTGTGATTATACATATACATATATATATACATATATACACATGTATCGCTGCACGAGCGCGAGTGTACAACGAATTTTGCGCGACGGGCCAAGGGAGCACCGGAGGGGCCGCGACTGCGTTCTCTGGGCGCTGTGCCGAGCCGGCGAGAGGAGTCGGCACGAGGGGGCCGAGCTGCCGTTCCTCGGGGAGATCTTCCGCTCGATATTCACGTGAGTCGGCTCGTTCATTCTTACTCGGTGCGACATTTGAGCTCAAAGGCTGATGGGCGAATCGCTCCGTCGCAGGTACCCGGACGGCGAGGGGGAGGACGGGTCACCGGACGACGCGGAGTACGCCGCCGCCTACGGCGAGCCGGACGCGTGCCGCGGCTCGGGGCTCGGCCCGTGCGCTGGGCTGTTTTTTTGAACAAAAACAAACCATGCTGTGTGCTCGAGTGAATGTACAATAGTAATTATAATAAAAAGACAAAAGAGGCGCGTGCGACTGACAAAGTCATTATCTCCCCTCCCGCCCGTACCTTTCTCCCCCATGATCGAACGAATAAAAAATGCAAAATACGCTCGAACGGACTGAAGGACAGCGCGCGCTTTGTATACATATACATATATGTATGGCGAGCAAACGAGCCCACGGGACGTTGTTTTTTCATTAGCGCGTCGGCCCGGCCGCGCGCTCGCTTTCGGGTTCAAAATGTACCACTCGCGCAGCCGACACCGGAGCTGGACCATGCGCCGGCCGGCACTGCTGGCCCTCGTCCTCCTGTTGCTCGGCTCGGCGCGAGCCTCGTCCTCCGTCGAAGGACAGGGTCGGCCGGTCGCGGGCAACTGTACCCAGGGCTTCCACGAGCCGGGAGTTGTCGGCAGGCGGAAGAGATCCCTGACCTTTCCCAAGGGCAGCGCCTTCGTCGTGAGTCTGTTTTTTCTATCGTTGGTTAATACGGCAGCAGTAAACGAGCCCCCATATGATGTACGCTCCCAGCTGACGATGTCGATGGTCAAGGCGATCCAGCTGAAGGTGCCGGCCAACTGGAACCTGGACCTCGAGTTCGACATGATCTGGCCGATACCCAAGGGTCTCGACGCCCTGCGGAGGCCCACGGGCTGGTCGCCGCACAGGCGCCACCGGCGGGAGCTCTACGCGAATTTCGCGCTGGCCCTCGACAGGTATAATCTATACTTATAGGTACATGCGTATACAGCCGCATACTACGTTGCACAGGGTACAGTCGCCCCTTACGAACAAAAAAAAACAACAAAAACGAGTTTGCCACGAAAAGCGCGTGAGTGTGTAGAGGGATGGCTCGACGAATCGAAATTCCACGTGTTTGAGCTTCGGTATGAAATATCTTTGCTGTTCGTGAGGAGCGACGCGTTACCGTGGTAAAAGTTCTGTGCGACACGCGCTAATCGTCCCTTCGGCCACCAGCCAGGGCGTACCGGGCGAGCAGTGCGTGCTGCGCTCCATATGCGAAGCCAAATTCGTCCTCAACCCCCCGGGCATCTCCCTCGTCGAGGATCTGATGAGGGTCGTCTTCAGGTACGGTATGAATAACCGGCCTTTCGACGCCAAACGTACCAAAGCTACCGTGTCCTTTCAGCTATCCGGCGGACGAGGTAGGCTACGACGCCTACGACGATGCCGCACGCCCCGACGAGGAGGTCGACTGCGCGGACAGGTATCGCGCCTGTCCGTTTTCCATCCTGCACCTGTTACTCGGGATCTGATTATCATTTTTTTCACACGACCCGTTGTAGGGCCATTGGAATTGTAAATACAGAGGGAAAATTACGACGACATCGCGTTGTACAATATTATACATCTTTGCACAAAAGCTCAAAAACGCATTGTTATTAATCCCACTCGCCGTTGTGTATGAATTATCGCCGACGCGCCGGAGAGGGGAGGAGGAGGTACGAAATTCCTCGCACCGCGCGCTCGCTAACGCCGATAACGAGTTCGCCAAGCACCGCGCGGGGGGGGGGGGGGGGGGGGGGGGGACTCGCCTCCCGTCCCAAAAACTCGCACTGTCCGTTCGACGGGGGGTCCGGAGGCCGTTTTTGCTCCCCCGTAAGTATACTCGCCACCGACGGAACAACCGCGGCGGAGAAGAAAAGATGCGAAAGCCGCTCCTCGTCCTTCTGGGCTCGTTTCTCGTCGCCCCGGTGGACTCCGGCCCGGATGGACGGACGGGCCCCCCGGCGAGGCGCAAGCGCTACGTGGTGTTTCCCGAGGGTTCGAGTTTTTCCGTGAGTAACGACAACAACAAAAACAACCTGATACGCGCTTATCGCGATCCGCACGAATCAAAATAGTCACAGAGTCCACGCGACGAGTGTACGCACAGATCGCCCTCTGTCTGACCGTCCACACGCTCACCTCCGACAACATATTCACGGAGGGCGTCAACTGGGGCATCTCGTACGACCTGCCGAACGAGAGCAAGCCCGAGCTCGATCCGTTTCTCCAGCCGCGGCGGGACCGGGTGCGGAAGACCAAGAACAAGCACTCGAAGGTCGCGGGCGGCGGGAAGGACGGGTACGGTTACACCGGCGAGCGTCACGATCTGGACAAGGTCGGCAAGAAATGGCATGCCCAACGGTATTACGAGGACGACGACGATCAGCACCACTACTACCTGCAGAGGCGCTACCGGCGCAACTTGTACAACAAGCTCGAGGTCGTTGTCAATGCGTGAGTAAATCGTTGTGATGCGGAGGGTGTACGCACGGTTATAGGGTATATACATATACTGCACGTTCTGCGTTTCTTGGTACAATAAGATATTTTTGATGCAACTCGACGTATTTACCCCCTTGCTGTTCCGTACAGAATGGGGTTCGACGGGCGACAGTGCGTCCTACGAGCGTTGTGCGAAGCCTCGCGGCGACTGATGCCGCGCGGGAAGACTCTGGTCGAGGAAATGATAAGGGTCGTGTTCGCGTGAGTACGAAGGAATCTTTTTCTTTCTTTTTCATCGACAAAAACTGACCAAGATGCGGACGAGCCCGTTAAAGTTCGGGAGTATAGGAGGAGCCGATATTATGGATGAAATTTATGCAAGCCCTCCCTGACGCCAAGAGTATACAGCTTTAGCGCGCTCGATCTTCGTCAAATTTACGAAGAACAATTCGACGCGTGTCATCCGATACTTTTTAACAATCTTCCTGCCAGATATATATATATACAGGGTGTTCTGACAATGTTCCAGGAAAACTATGCCACGCGATTGAGCTCGACAAGACAAACAAAAAAGCTCTTTCCTAAATTTCGATCCGAAGCGCGGTTTTCGAGATATTGTCGATTCAAAATCAAGGAATTTCCGCATCACATAACAGACTACGAATGTTTTTTCAGTATTTTTTCACAATGATCATTCAGATTTTTACTTGACAATATCTCAAAAACTGCGCACCGGAACATTTACGGAACACCCGGTGTAACGAATTCAAAAATAAGTTTTTCCATGTTCTCCCCCGCATTGTGTACATATACATGCGCAATATCACAATTATACGCACCTCGCTTTTATTTCCACCCCGGATGTATGTAGACTGCCGGTGGAGAAGCTGTTATCCTTCGAACCGGAGGACCATCACGCTTACGCCCGCGCCTACGGTGAGGCCCGGGACTGCGCCACAGCGTTTCCCGGGTGCGGCTTTTCGCTCGTCGACATGGCTCTCGGCAGGTATGGCAGCGGAAATTCGGAAAGTTCGTCGCTCGAGGACAGGATCGCCGACGCGGTGCTGACGGCGAGGCTGGCGCGGTTCGTCATGAAGTAGGTTTGATAAATGATAAAACTGATGCGCGGGAACGAGCGTTTGATAATAATAACGCGTCGCGTGCGACACCTGCATGCGTCAAAATCATATTCGAGGGTGCAGGGGTGAGGCTGTGCTTGGTATTATATACCTGTAATACGTACCTCCATATGTATTGCCTGGAAAGATAAATCATTCGAAGAAAGACGACTGTTTTCTAAATTTAAAATAGTGGAAAATCACCGTTTCAAAGTTATAAGTTTATAATCGGGGAAATAGTTCAGGTATTTAACTTTCCGACCAAGATAGAATTTCACTATACATAAAAGTGACAATTTCATCTGATAAAAAATCATACAATAAAGTTGTACATAGAGGTCATTAGTGTATTTTAAGATTTACTAACAAATATATGAAGTGTGCAATCAAAACACGCAAAGTTATACCTTATTCTCATGATTTTTCATGATACTAATTTTTTTATTGGCACCAGAAATGTTTTCTTGATTATTATTCTATATGATGGCATAACAGCACATAAAATGACTACGTTTGGCACCACTGTTTTTCCGTCATTTTCGTTAAAAAAAAATAAATATTTAAATGATAAACATTTGATTAAATCAGTGTGAAATATTTTCACCATTTTATCTGTTCATACTTACAACGTTGCGAGAGTGTATCGACGGTTGAGTAAGAAAAAGAGTGAACTCAGATTTTGGTTGAAGAAGGTGTCAGTTCAATTTTTGTCCAAAGACAGTGGATTTTGACGGGACGCTAAAAGCAGCTTCTAGATTCCTGCATGTGTCCTTAGAGTACGTCCATACAGCGCGCAATTTGAATACTTTGATAATATAACAAATAAAAACCAAACCCCTAAAATTACCTCGACTGTGTATGCATGATAAAAAACTCATTTTACTTGCGTAAATTATTCCAACTTACTTCAAAATTAAAATATACTTCTTGCACACAACATAACGTCTTAACTGACTGGACGCGATGCTAGAAGCTGCGTCTGGCCGTTGAAATTGATCTTGACGTAGAAATTTGCTTTCAGTATCCCGTCCAAATGTATTTTGTAAAACCTGTTGTCAGAGACACTGTTGAGCTTGAACAAATATGGCGTCTTGCCGTCTTTTCGTCAACAACAACACTGACTGTCACGCTGCGTGACTCACGCACATAAAAGCTGCGCAAATAATATGCGCAAATTCCAAAATCACGCTATGTGCAATGTGTGGCGTGATCGGTTATGGCCGTATGGCGTGATCCTACTACGCAGTTGCGCAGCGCATGATCGCACTGGAAAAAACCGCGCGTTTTCTGCGCGACGTGTGTGGCAGTCAGTATAGTTAAGTTGGAGACGCGAAGACGGCAAGACGCCATCATCTTGGCTTAAGCGCAACAGTGCCTTTGCGACAGGTTATATAATATACATTTGGATAGGATGCGAAGAGCAGCTTTCAGCGTCAAGATGGAGTTCACATTGTCCGACCTCGAGCGTCTATAGACGCAGCTTCTAGCATCGTGTCCAGTCAGTTAAAAAATTATGTTGTTTGCACAAAGAAAGTTTTAAATTTATATTTTTTTGTCTTTGTTATTTATACACGAATTGGGCACTTTTAGGCTTATGCGTGTTATTTTTTTTCTTTAATTGTTAAAGAATTTCAATTTTGCGATATGGCTACATCATGGTTGCTGGAAGCTGGTTTCCGCGTCCCATGAAAATGTACCTTTTAAGTACGTACGCATCCCCTTCCCTCCCCCAAATTTTATCGCTTTATGCATATCTATATCGTTGAGCTTTAAAGCTCGGCACTGCTAAATGAACACGAACCCTTGTGTTCTCTCAGTCAAAAATTTCTCTCTGTGTTTGTAGGTATCCATACACGGATAAATTTTGAATAAATAAACAAACAATTAAGCCAACTTTTACGTATCGCAGGTCTTCTAAGTTGATTATTTAAATAATAAGTATTGCATGAATAGACAAATAAGACAAACGTAAGACAGGGAGTCTTTATTTACTTTTTGAGAATAAATTAAGTTTCAATAAAAAAATTCTGAATAAATATGTACTGCAAGGGATCTTTGTTAATTCTGTAAATTAATATATGTATAGTTTGTATTGATAAACATATTATAGAGGTAGTAGCGCACTACGGGGGATTTTTTTTAATTTTCTCTATGGATGAATACCTTATTATTCAAAAGAAACTTTTCCTTGGTATCACGATTAGTATTAGTTAATTATTTCAATGATTGAATTATATATCATTCAACAAATGAAGTAATCCCCAGGTAACTTTCATTGATCAATTAGATATTTGTTGAAACACTCCTTCTTAGTATCGATATACCTACAAAATAAACGAAGAATCTTTCCAGTAGGTATAGGGATTCGCTAATTTGTTCATAAATATACTCTATGAAATAAACGAAGACCCCTTGCAGTACGTATTCATACAGAATTAGCTCGTTTGTTTATTGAAAAATTATTTATTTATCTCAAAAAGTATATGAAGACTCCCTCTATGTTACGTCCATCTTATTTATTTATTCTTGCAGCACTTAACGTAGACGCTCTGCAGTGCGTAAAAGCTGGGTTGTTAGTTTATGTATGCAAAATTTATCTATGTAGGTCATTCCAAATAAAGATAGCCAGTGTTAGGTTACATAGAAATGGGCTTGTTTCTGCCGTCAGATGGCGGTAGTGTGTCCAGGTCAGATTTTCACAGAACTATAACTATACATGCATCCAACATATTTAAATATAGTTCTTTGAAAATCTTATCTGGACACACTACCGCCGTCTGACGGCAGAAACAAGCCCATTAGATATAGGGACTTAGTCAGACAGTGGTTTCTGCAAACAATATTGCTACTAAAAAATTGAAAAAAAAATTTTTCTCAACTGACACCTCCTTTGATCAAAAATTGAACTGATACCTTCTTCGACCAAAATCTGAGTTGACTCTTTTTATACTCAACTGTCGATATTTGATTGTGGTAGTGAACGGGGTGTGAAATAAAAAGTCGCTCAATTATATTTTTCAAACAATAATTTTAACCGCTCGTTTATTTCATTGTTTTACATACGTAGATAGTTGAGTGAATGTTGTTGATGTTTAGTTTACAAATAAGTTTTATTTTAGGTTTATCCATACATAATATTTTAGAGTATTTTGGTTTTTTTGTTTTTTGCTTTTTTTTCTTCTTTCTTTTATTTATCTTTAATTAGTTTATATTTATTTTTATTTATTTATTTATTATACATAGCATTTCATTCTCTTCGTCGCCCCTCTTTTCTTTTTACACTTTTTTTTTTTTCCTGTTTGCGCTCGACGAACGCTTGATTATTTTATTTCATTCGAGGAAAAGTCGACGATTCCAATAAAAAATGTAATCATACAAATGTAACAAGTTCTTCATTTTTTTTTGTTTCCTTCACAAAGCCAACGGATCTCTATAAAAATCGTATATATACGTATTTTCGTTCAAACACAACGACGATAATAATAATATTAACAAATAAACATTGTGGCGATTGACAAACGAATGATAGATGTACACAATATACAGGCTAACAACGCAAAAAAAAAATCTCGTCAGGAGGAACGTGGGAACCGTAATACAAGTCGCCCGTGTCAAAAAGGCTCATCGTGCTCCTGCATATAACAATATCTCAATATCTTTTTCTCTCGTTTTCACGCTCACTCGTCACCATTTATATATTATATTTTGTTATAATTTATTATTATTATTATTTTTTTTTATCTCTCTAAAATACCATATACAAACATCATCCTTTATAGTATTAGCCGTTAAAAATTCATACAAATGTAACAATCGCGTAATGTATATCATCCCTTTGCCGACTCACCGGCCTGAATACAAGCTTATATTACTTGGGTTTGGGGGGGGGGGGGGGGGGGCGGGGGGCGGGGGGGGGGGCGGGGGGGGGGGGGGGGGGGGGGGGGGGG
>JAPYYV010018119.1:0-10123 GCA_030522625.1 Copidosoma aretas | reverse complement strand
CAAAAGAAAACAGAAAGGAAAAAAAAAAAAAAAAAAAAACGACCTCTGTCCCCGCAGATTTTCTGGGCTGCTTCCCGGAGCGCCAGCAGCCACTGCAGCCGCTCAAGCGTCCGCCGCAGCACCCGAGCGTCATAAACACCCAGTTCTTCCTGTACACGCGCGAGCGCAGGAAAGAGCCCGAGGCGCTCGAGTACGGGGACGAGCTGCGCTCGATGAACAGGTCCGGTTTCAACGCCACGAGAAAGCTCAAGGTCATCATCCACGGATACAAGGGCACCGGCGTCAACGAGGAGGCGCTCGTCGGCATCCCGGCCTTTATGGACTTGGGGAGGGGTTCTGTTCAGAGCGGAGGTTCGGGGGGGGGGGGGGGGGGGGGGGGGGGGGGCGGGGGGCTGTGAATTTTGAAGTCTCGTTGGAATCATCAAGGGACTCCCGTGGGATTCGGGCCACTAAATATAAATAATTCAACGGAAAACTTGTTCGATCGGCAGGCTTCTGATTACTCGGAATGGCTATGCGTGTGTAGGACTCCGGAAGTATCTTTCCATTCAGATGTCAAAAGTTCTTGACCCTGACACGAAGATCCGTTTTGGCGCGTTGCTATGTATAATACGGGCGAGCGTGCTTTCACCAAGACAGTTGTACGGTTGAATCGGTGGCCGCCGAAAAGGCTGGAATAATATACAGGCACGTCGAATTTATTGCGGCGCTGTGGTTTCGCGAAATTTCGCACTCGCGAGGCTTGACGTTTACCGCTCGACCGCGACCAGTGGACGTGTTAATTGTACCTTTATCCGAGATGCAGTTAGATGCCAAGCGGACGACCCGGGATCAAGAACCTCGATCGAACACTGATTTCGTCCGTCGGGCGGAAGAAGGTCCGCGGCTCATCGCTTCGCATCTTGAATTTTCATCGCATCAACGTCCTGCATCACGGTTGTGTTTGAAAAATGTTCGACACAGTACGCTCATGAGAGTTGACGTTTTCGAGGCCAAATTCTGAGACACGACCTTTTACCGCACGACGAACGAGACGCCAACAATACACGACGCTGAAATCTCCGCGCGACCCCTATGTACACTACAAACGCACCGCCCCCGCAGGAGGACGCCAACGTCGTGGTGGTGGACTGGGCGAAGGGCGCGGGCACGAGCTACGGCACGGCGGTATCCAACACGGAGCTGGTCGGCCGTCAGCTGGGCCTCGTGCTGCTGGACGCGGTGAGCGTGGGCGTCGACCCGAGCGACATCCACCTCGTGGGCTTCAGTCTCGGGGCCCACGTGGCCGGTTGCGCCTCGGAGGTTCTGAAGAAGCGGGATCTCCTGCTCGGGCGCATAACCGGCCTCGATCCGGCCTCGCCGTTCTTCCGGCACCACCTGTTCCGGGAGAAGGCGCGCAAGCTCGACCAGTCGGACGCGCGGCTCGTCGACGTCATACACAGCGACGGCTCGGCCGACTTTGCCGACGGCTTCGGGCTGCTCAAGCCCATCGGGCACATCGACTTCTTTCCCAACGGGGGCAGGCAGCAGCCCGGCTGCAACGACGTCAAGAACTCGGTCGTCGTCACGCACTTTAACGGTTTGGAGCTCGGCTGTTGTGACGCGACACCAACGACAGACTTGGGCATGGCTTATACATATGTCGAGGATTTTCCGGCGCTTCGACGGATTATTTTCAAGGCTGCACTCTTACAGCCGGCGGTGTTTTCTTTTTTCTTTTTTTTTTTTTCATCTTTTGTTCTACGGTGCATATACCGAATCCACTCGTTTTTTTTTTAATTCACAAGCGAGAGAACACGTTGTTCTACTCGAGCGACACTATTACGCGGTACTTTTATAATCGACAACAATTTTTTAGGCACAGAACAATGCAATATTCATAGAGTTTACAGTTTTCGACACTTTTTTCTTCTCAATCTTTCCCCTCGTAAAATACAGTAAATTTGTTTTGCTGAAAAGAAAAAAAAGAGGATGAGAACGAAGCAAATAAAAAAAGAAAAAAAAAAAATAAAAAAAGAAAAAAAAAAAAAAAAAAAAAAAAAAAAAAAAAAAAAAACAGGTAACAATCCTGCCTATAATTTGAAAAAAGTATCCGTACCCAAGTCTGCCTGCTGCCTTTGTCCCGGTGTACAAAATCTGAATCGCATTATTCCCAACTCGTCAACTCACAACAATACACCACCGATTTTTTCATCATTCGCGGTGGCAGAGGACAGCCTGGACATTCACATAGCCTGCAGCCACGCCCGCTCCTGGTTCCTCTTCGTCGAGACGATGCAGAGCCAGCTGAAGAACGGCTGCAAGTTCCAGAGCTGGCCGTGCAAGCGCCGCTACGGCAGCTTCGCGGCCGGCTCGTGCTTCCCGCCGGAGGACACGATAGCCGCCCCGGAGATGGGCTACGCCGCCGATCGAGGCGGACCCGTGGGCCAGTACTACCTGGCCACGAGGGCCGAGCCGCCCTTCTGCGGATACCCGCTGCGGGCGGCCGTCAAGCTCGCGGACAGCGAGATCAGGCCGAGGGGACTCGTGCGGATCAGGGCGACCGGGGACTCAGGGCCGACTGACTTCGGGGTCGTCTGCGAGTGAGTCCGTTGTCGCGCGATTGAAAACAACAATCAATACTTTTTGTCGTTTCTAAAAATGTTTGATGATCCACCGATTTCGATGAACGAAGACTAATTTTCTACGAATTCACCGTCTTTGATTTTCTAAAAAATAGTCTAATTTATATGACGAATGATTTTTATCAGCAAGTCAAAGATGGTGAACTGGTAGGTGTTCAGTTCAAAAAGAAAATTAGCCTTTGTTTGTAAGGTTCGAATGATTTTTTGTACACAAACTGTTGTTTTTTATTCACACTTATATATATGTGGCGGTACCATACATTGAATTGACGATGATCACATGAACTAAGAGACACAAATTCTCGAATCACCCTTGAAATTTGGAAATCAACCGACGAGATTCATAGAAAGCTAAATCGTTTAGCCCTACGTCCATCGAGCTTCTAATATGAATTTTGTTCTTTCGTATCGCATTATTTCGAATCGTATTCTTTCACCCCGAAAGCCGGATGCAAATTTTTTTTCGTAAGGAACGACGATAAATATCGTGGAACGATCGCTGCTCCATTTCAGCCAGGCGGCGCTACCACCTCTATCGAGCTTGAATAATCGGAACAGCCATCAGCCCACGTTCTACGACATCAAGGCCGCCGACTTCGACGCCTTCCGCGCTAACGCCACCGAGATACGGGTCAGCGTCAGATTCGAGGCCGTCATTCCCGAGGACGCGCCCGAGCCGCAGCTCTTTGAGACTCTACTGGTGGACATGATAGCGCTCGAGGACCGGAGGGGCAACAGGTACCGAGTGCACATTCATCGATGTAAATTTTTCGGGAAATATGTGTTAGCAGCGGATGTATTCCTTTCAGGTGGGAATCCTGCGTCGAGAGCTTCGCTGTGGGTCCGAACGAGGAGAACGTGACCCTGACGAGCCGGCGGTGTTGACGATCGCGGCGTTGTGCAATATATCTCGTAGTCAAGTTAAATTATTTTCACGAAAAACGCCAGCTCCGTATGGACTTTATTATTTATCACTGTCATACGTTGGTACAGCTAAAAGCAAGGCTTGTTTGTAAAAGCGTGTTATTACTGGTAAGGAGAAAAGAGGGAAAAAACGTTTTAGGTATATATGCGTCGAGAACGTGGATTTGCATTTGTTTCACAATCGCCCATTACCATCGTTCGGCAGCTCGATGCGACGAATCATTGGTTTATGTAACGAATTTGCGTCATTAGTGACATTCTCACCAATAGTAATGTATGAAAACAAATATTTGTACAGACAAGCTGTATGTGCGTGTATATTTATCAGTAAATGTGAATACGGAAAAAGATCTGCAAATGACTTTTGAATAACATTTATTCATATTGACTATAACAACCAGACATTTATGTACACGCGCATTTGTATCGACTTTTCTGTTGAGTTTGGATGAAAAGTCTATCGTGGTCATCTACACAATATGGACATTAATGGATATACTTGGAACGAATAAAACCCATGTTTATGTGACGAACTGATGTACAAATGGATATGGTTTTTAAATTTGTAATGGTTTTGAGAAGCAATAATCAGGTCATGATCGAGAGAACCGATTATCAATACTTCAAAAATAAATTATTAAATTTTAGTCAAAAAATTGGCACTTGTACTTCGATGTTCTTAAAATTATAATTCACGCACGCCGATCTTTGGCACCTTCACTTGTTCTTGGATGCCTCTTCCTTTAAGCTCTCATGAGTCCCGTCTCCTCGATTAGCGATGATCGTTTTGACGAGAGAATCCGAGGGAACGTTGAGGTCGTAAGCCCATCCGATTTTTGCGAATAGATCGATTATTTTTGTAGTCTTGTTGATTCGTCCCCCCCCGATCTCAGCAGCTCTATAATCGGCGGGAAAAGTATGGTGGTAATTGTGCCATCCTTCACCGAAAGCAATGATGGATACAAATGTATTTTCAGCTGGTGCGATGGCGCTGCAATTAATATTACATGGTTATTAAAAGAAATCGAGGACCGATCTAATGGTAAATAGGTGATTGTGAATTTTTATATGAAATGTATTAATTAAAAGTTGCAAAACTTACTTGTTGTAAGGTTTGTTGCCGAAGAAATGGGCAAAGCTATTAACGCTCCACGTAGCATTCAGCACATACACGAATCGGCTAATCTGAGGCGTGATGGTGTGGTACCAATCTTCATTCCAAAAATAGACAGGCACAACCATTGGAATGATAAAGCAAAGCATAAGTTTCAAGAAGATGAAATATCTAAAAAAAATGACCAGACGCAAATTATCACGATTAGATGTTCTACATTCGAACAAGAAACGAACTTTTGTGTCGATTACTTACCTCTCCGCAAAAGAGGCAACAGGATCGTTTTCAATATCGCTCATATCTATCTGCTTTCCCTTTTTAAGAACTTCAGGGTGCTTTTTTAACATGAGCCAACCAACGTGAGAAAAGAAAAATCCACGGTTGCTGTTGTGAGGGTCAGCATCAGTCTCGGAATATCTGTGATTCATTATTTATATCTTAAATGTTAAAGCTTATAACAACTATAAAATAAAAATTGAATATAATATCAAAACAATATTGAGTATAATACAAAAATTCTAAAATATACTTGTGATGCACTCGATGGTCTCTCACCCAATGATACATCGAATTCTGAGGGCAAAATATATTCATGTTTAAAAAAAAATAATTCGAGAATTAGAATGAGAATTAATTTTGCAAGCTTACTTGGCCAGCCATTAAGTAACACACCGTAAGGATAATTTTTAATGGTGTATTAGCTTTGTAAGATCTATGACTCCAATAACGATGGATTCCACCAGTAATACCAAAACCTGCCATCAAACCGATAGAAAGAGCTAAGAGACCAGAAAAGTGTTAAAAAATTTATTTACTACGTTGACTATGTTAAGTTTTTTATTAAAATAAAGACTTACTCCACAAGGAAGTTCTCCAATGCTGGATGTATGGATAAGTGAACAATGTGTAAATTGCTTGAATATGAACAGCAATTATCATAATGACATTCAACCATTTTACATCATTCCGAAGAAAAATCCACTGTTTTTTTTCATTTTTTACGATATTTTCAATTTTTTCTGTTTTCATTTGATCAGCATGTTCTTTTAAATCTGAAATAGTCTGACCTTCTTTTGCGGCTTTCACTGATGTAGAGTGAAGTTCTTTATCGATGGCCATTTTTTTTATTTTTTTGATATTTCTACAACTTAACATCAAACATTTAAAACAGGCACTTTTGAAAAATCGACACACAGAAATAAACAATGTATGAATTATTGTATGAAACTGAACTTGTGGGAACAAAAAAAAAACTTAAGAGAACTGCACACTTGCTATGAAGAAATCACTCAATTTTTGTTGTACGTAACTCGTGTTTATTAATAAATAATATTTTCGATTTTTATACAAGACAGTAATAATTATTTGTAAAACTCTGCCTTCAATTCAAAAAATTTAAACTTTCTTGTGGAAATTTCTAAAGTTCTAGTTAAAAACCACGAACGAAACCATTTTTCCTCTTATGGAAGATGCGATCTACGACATCTGTACACTTGTACTGCTGAGTCTCGTGTGCTCAGCCCAATGGATACACGACGGCATGAGGAAGTCACTGTGACGAAATTTTTAGAGCCACACTTATATATGTATCCTGGTGTAAACAAACCGACCGTCGTCACGTATACCCCCTCTTTCTACCTTCACTACGAACAATTTTTGGTACTATATCTGCGAACCTTGACAGAAGGCTCTTAAGAAATTCAAGTATTAAAATCATCGGTGTCTAGAGAACGTCCAGAGCAATGAACTTTTACCACTCACATATTTTGTCTAGTTACCAACTATGACAAAAAAATCTTACAATAATTTTGTCCGAATTTTATTTGTGGATGGAATTATCTTCCTGATTATTGAGTCATTCAATACTAGACGTAAATTGAATGAAACACATCTATGATCACGAAATGATTTGATACACGAAAAACTAGTGCTACTGTCGAAAATTCTATTTCTGTTGACTAATCAATGATGTTGTTGATTAAAAATATTTTGTATTCATCATTGCATGCATTGTTGTCACGCGTATATCTCATATATATCTAATAATGAGATCTGTTTATGATTGACAACTTTTGTTATACTCAGCCATGCAAATAGTATGATAAATGCCTAATAATTTCGTAATTTACTAAATGTTAAAATTATACAAGATTTCGTAAATACATAAAATTAATTATTTCAAGAAGTAAAATAAATATAATTTTATAGTTTGATTCAGCTAATTTTTATTATAATTGCAGCTAACGATTTTTTTAACTTCAACAATATGTGAATGAATATAGCTTTCAACTACAACAAAGGTAATTGATAGAATTAAACCAAAAATGTACATGCTCGTAACTAGGAAAACTTGTTCTAGCTCAATCGGCGAATAAAATCTTTTTATATGTACACCCGTACTGATTGATTTCAGCCAGCGAGTTTTTAGAACGTTTATTATCCCAAACTCATGCAGTTTCATAATACTGAAAGGTATTACGTTAATTTATCATTTGATTACAACATTTTGTGTAGGCTAATAGTTTTTCTAATCTTTAATTATCATACCTTATATCAAAACTTTTTTTGTATATAAATTTTTTAGGTAATCCTGCAACCATCCACGTTTTGATGTAGGCTATTCCTACGGGATTGAGCTCACAAGCCAAATCACTGTCCATTTTACTACTCTCATGTTGAAGTACAGCGTAATCATTTTCATTTGAACAAGCCAAATTCCACATTTGTCTGTAGCTTGTGTGAAATTCAATCCGATTCAGTTTTTTAATATCACTGTAAATTGGCCTATAGTTTCCCTGTAATATTTAACACAAGATAACACTTTTTATAATCATTATAATAGCTGATTAACACCAAATTCACTTACTTCAAAACTAACGTAAACAATTGAGTGTTTTTCAGATAATATAATATACTTCGTATATTTGAAAAGGGATTCGAGATTTTCAAAAGGTGGATCTAAAACAGTTTGAGTAACGTAGACTAATAGTTGTGATGTGAAGCATGTAATTATAAGCCATGAAAACATGCTCATGCAAAATGATTGCAATTTTAATTTTTTCTGTGAAATGTATAGTACATCGCCTGTTGTAAACAAATGTTACTGTGAAAATTATAAAATTATTAAAATATTCTTAAGTTACCTTGATTACAAAGAGCACCAAAATTATAAAATAAATGATCAAAGACTGATGACATCAGTTGTCTATATTCAGTATTAATAATGCGATGAGACAATATACTGATGAAACTTAAAAAAATGTAAAAAACTATAATCAAAAACCATATACGCCATGAAAAGAGATCCAACATCCATGTAGTTTTGTACGTAGAGTAAGATTTTATGAACATTCTATGACTGAAAAGTAGAAAACCCAATAATCGAATAAATTTTATTTTCATGTAACCTGAAATATGAAAATAATATTTGTATTGTAAAAATTCACCGGGTTTTCCAGAGAGGTGCCGTAAAGTCAGCAACATCCAGCCAAGGAATAAATGATTCCATTAGTGGTATTATCATGTTTTCGTTTTGTTGCAGTCTCCCCAGCAATCCCGTGTAGGTCTTGTTATGAGGATTAGTTTGGGCACCCAATGTCCGAATATCAGTTTTTGTAAGTACCATCCTATAATTTTAATAAATGGAATCGTAGAATGAATGGACTCGTTGAATCAAGTCAATTATGCTACGCTTACGTGAAATTAAGATATCTTGAAATAGTAGTCCAAAGGTCACCACAAATACCAGTAACTTTTTTATCATCGTCATAAAATTGAAAAATATTTCTAGACTGAAATTTCAAACTGATGGAAGTAATTTAGTGAAATTTATATGAATTACTTGTATAATAAAATTCCTTACGTCGAAATATAAAAAGTTTATTCCTTGACCCTGAAAATTATGGAATTCAATTTCATTTCGTATTTTGTCCTGTAAAATCTTAAATTCTCCAATACTGAATATTGGTACAAAATTTTCAATCCTTTTATCCCATATAATACCACTGATAGCCCAACTCTGGTTTAAATAAAAAAAAAATAAACACTAAGCTTCGTTTCATAACGTCTTGTTTAATCAATATGATTTACAAATTCAATCAAATTTGAACAAGTCTCGAGAGCAAATGAAGCAAAAACATGCAGTTTGTGATTCACATTAAATATCGGTGATCTTGATGATGATAACATTTTGGTCAGAAGAATCATAAATGTATCTTGTCAATCTTCGAAAAGCCTATAATAAGTTTTATTCATACAAAATAGAAACTGTGAAAAATTCAAATATGAATCTGAACCTGTCGCTATTAACAAGAGCTATATTTATTAGAGCAATCTTTTAAAAACACTTTTATATATAACAATATATGAACCATAAAATCCATATTGATTCTAAAATTGATAAAGTGGTATTATAATGTGAAATGATACTGGTGATGCTGGTAAAAATTATCTTATACTTGACTTGCAGTATTAATCTTTCAATACTTTCAGAAAACTAATTGGATACTCAAGTTTCTAATTATTATTTATATTTTGGTACTTGATATTGTACTTGATTTTTCCAACGACTAGCTTAATAGCTTTTTTGCGTGATGTTTGTACTACTGATGGCTAAGGAATACATTTTGCTGATGAATGTAGCACAATATTATTTTATAATCGATAAAAGCATAGTCTTATCATTCTCAATTTAATAATCGATTACTCTGTTTTCGCTAATACTAACACTTTCCCTACTCTACTCGTTTGATTTTTTTTTTCCTTATATCTTCTTTTCATTGATTGATAATTTAGGCTTCTTAGTTTTAAGAACAATATATATTCTTCCATTAATATTTTCTTCTAAATTTAATAATTGGTTTGGATACGTAAGTAGTTGTCCTGTATATTAGGATTCATTGGATAAAGAACACAACGCCTTGTCCGTAAAATTTTTTGAGAGAGTTACGGCTAACATATTTTTACAATGCTTTAAAACTTAATGTTTTGAATTTATGTTTCTGTTAGTACGTTTATTCAAAGTATAACTACAAGATTTTTTCCATACGCGCTTCTTCCTTCACCTTACTAAATTCTAATTATATTTATATTGTATAATACGGTCGAAAATAATTTCTATATGAACAGTAGCATATATTTTGTCAGCATGATTTATATTAAAAAGGATTGTTGACATGTTAATATACATAAGGCAAAATACTGCATATGATGGTTATCAATAGAGACCGGGGTTTCGTGTTATAACGCTTTTTTTCGTGTTATTGCACGTTTCACGTTATTGCACGAAAAATGGCAGAATGAAAATTTTCATCGGGAAAATGCAACTTCAGAGCATTCTGACCCTTAAAACTATAATGTTTACCATTCGCTCTGTGCACAACACGGCGAAAATTGGAACTTCGATACCCAATCCCCATTTAAAATACGTGTATTTGCCCGACACTAGCGCCAAATCCAGTGT
>JAPYYV010018118.1:0-15476 GCA_030522625.1 Copidosoma aretas | reverse complement strand
TTTTTGGAAACCCCCCCCCCCCCCCTCTCTCTCTCTCTCTCTAATGGTTATAATAATAATAACTACGGTAAAAATGATCCATTGTCGGGCGTTGTTCCGAGGAACAAAAAAAATCATTGAATTTCATCATTCAACAATTTAACTCGGGCTCTCGTGGGAGAGAGCTAATTTATAGTCTTTTGCGCACAGTGTCGGCGAACGGTGATTTATTCGGAGTGAAAAAAAAGTTGGCACGAACAGCTGAACTCTTGAGGAAGACGATCCGAGTGTTCTGCAACGATAAACGTGATGATTGCTTTCAAACAGTTTGTAAAATAATATTGTATCCAGGACTCGAGAGCAAGAAGCGCTGTATCGGAAAATGTGGTTTATTCAAAGCTTGTGGCGCCATCATTGCTGCTGTTCCGTTCAGGATGGAAGTGAAATGCGAGACCGCAAATATTTTATTCAACTGTCGTCCTGCGCGTACAATAACGAACGATTCGTAAATTTTATTGTCCAACGCGAGCGATTTCGTACTACCGAACAAAAATTTTGGAAAAAGCTGTCTTTCTTGGCAAATTCGAGTCAGAGCTTTCTTTTCTCAAGTCGATAATGCATGCAGCTGTTTACGTCACTTGAGCTAATACTTTTAATGTAAATCTTAAAATCTAGATATAAAACAAAACTATGTACACTGGTATTCTGATACTAGTCATTCTCGAGGTGGTAAGTAGGTGACTCGAAAATAATTTCTTTCCATTGGTTTTGAAGTTCCATAAAGTTGACACGTGGCTAAATTAACATTTTAAGATCAACTTATATTTTCGACACTTAGTGTACTTTGCCTCAGTATGAAAGTTGAGAGCCGATTTGAATGTAAAGGGGTTAATTTTTTTAGTTTTCCGAAGCACTATAATTCAGTTTTTTTTTTTTTTTTTTTTTTTTTTTATTGATGTTTTGCACTCAAAAATGAGAAGTTTCTTGGCACTGTTAAAATCTGCTGGTATTAACCTTGTGTTTTTTAAACAAGATTTATAAAATAGGTGAAGCCACGCTGTTCTACGTCGTTATCTATATAATGTTTGACGTTTTGTACAACTGTAAGAAGTCATTTTTACAGAATTTTATTCCCACAATTTTGTAAAGTCTTTTTATTTTGCAGTTAAATCTGTAAGATTATTTCACCATTGGAGATGTAAAAAAATGATGGTAATCACTCATCGTGCAATCATTTGTGTTCAACTCGCCAGTGCTCGAACAAACATTAATGATATGTTTTGAAAGAATTAACTAATATTCTTCAATACATCCAGTTTCCTGTATTCAAAGCCAGACAGCGTAAATAATTTTCATTAACGAGATAAAAAATTTGGAGTAAACAGCAAAGTCAATCCAACCTGCTTGTGATAAAAGTGTGTTATACATTTTCGATAATGACATTTCATTAAATTACAGGGTCTCATGAAGGGCTACACCGAATTTCAAGTCATAATTTTTAGTAGACCGGCTCCAAGAAGTGATTTGGTGGAAAGCATGGTGCCGCGTGAAAAGTCGAGCTGCCACAGCAGACGGTGCGTCCTTGTCTTTCGCATGAATTTGGTACAGGAGCGACTCGCGACTTTGTTTACGTTTGTGGAATCATCTCCGGAACTACGTTGTAGAACTCACTGTTTCCGATGTTGATGGTTACGTAATTGGATAAGCTTGAATTCAATAACTTTTTTATTCAGTTATTATCGTTGTAAAAAAAGATACAAAACTTTTACTGTGAAGTTTTTGACGCCTCTCATAAGGGTATATATGTTAAACAATGGAACATGTGCTTTGATTTTCTCAAAAACTGCGTTCTGAATTGATCTGAAGTTTTGAGACGAAATTTCAAACAACCTAATGAATGGATTCCAATAGTTTTTATAAAATTCGTATCGTTTTGAGTTGACGGACGAACCTCCTTAAGCTTCACTTGTAAAGTAAGTAGAACGTGTCAAGCAGTAGTCAGACACTCGGATAAGCATAACAACTGAACCAATCAAACGTTGGGCTCAACGTAACATTCAAAGAATTTGTTTACCATTGTTCTCTAAATTTCAAGAGTGTTTGAATACTTATGGATAAATTTAGTCTGTATGACGCAATGACTTGAGGAAACCAGAAAAAGCTCGAGAAATTCAAGTCTTCTGTTTTATTTCATGTGTTGGAGCCAATTTTTTCAAGCGACCCTTAAGGTTTATCCATCTTCATCTAAGTTGTCACATGCGTATTTACAACCATGGAAGTATCTCTATCGATTAGTGCATTTTTCAAGAAATGTCAGGTGTCATCTGGCCTGACAGTTCGTTGATCTCTTCTAATTGATGCCTCCGCGCCTTCAGATGTTATTATGATATACCTTTGCTTGAGAATAAATGTGCATGGGTTTTAGTTTACAGTAGATGAAGTAAAATTTTCATACAAGTTCTACAAGGTAATATCAAAGCTGTTGAAATCAGAGTCCTCTTTGAGCTTTGAAGTCATTGAAATAAATTAGGCAAGGAAGTTACCCCATCACTTGATTATACATTGGACGTTAAAGTTTACTGTGAAATATCTCTTTAGCTTAATCATACATAAATAAAGTACAGTTCATTATTTCTATGCACTTTTTTTATCTGCCTCATCTCTCTTGTACGTATTTTAACTCTTGCATTATTCGCCTCTCATTTGGCCATCATTATTACCCAATCACGGAAGAAATATATCCATTATTTTCTTTGTTCGCATTAAAAATCGTTTATTGTACGCAAGTGAACCTTTTTTTTTCGTTTTACAGCCGCTTTGAGCTACCATGTCCACGTGACTCTGCATCGCTGTGTTAATATGAATCAGCATATTAATATCGTCATTGAATGAAAAACAGCTCCCGATTCATTGTAAATCAATCACTTGCGCAGCGATGAAAACAGGTATTTTCGATGGTTTACAGACCACGTTTTGGAGTAATAAGCACGCATATAATTATTACCAATGCGCTTTTATTGTTGTAAAAAATACATTTGTAGACTTACTAGTTGGTCAGTAAATATACAACATTCAACGATGGAAGTAGGTCTTGAAAATGAAGTGAAATTCGTTGAACGATATTTCATTGAATAACCAACGAATCAAATCTTTGTTCTTTCAATTAATTGGTATACTCGCTGCCACGACCGTGTATTCCAAGCCACATCATATAACGCGATTTCGCGGCATACTTAATTGTTTCATCGTTCAGCTATACCTCACCAGGTAATTTTTTGTTTGATTTTTAATTACTGAGACAGCCATTTCTGGAAGATGTTGCACTGATCGAAGTAGGTCTTGAAAATGAAGTAAAATTCGTTGTACGACATCTCATTGAATAACTGATTATACCTGTGAATCGAATTTCCTGGATTCAATTAGTTCGTATACTCACTGCCGCGATCGTGTATTCCAAGTCATACCATGTAACGCGATTTCGCGGCATACTCAATTATTTCACCGTTGACATATTCAGTTATACCTCACCAGTGATCAGGTCTTTTTATTCGCTTTTTCCATTTTATTTCAAACCAATCAGACAATTATTCCTGCCGCTCGACTTTCTTTACGAAATTGCGAATTTTAAATCGGTGCATAAAGTATACTTAGTTAACTAAGTTGAATTCCAAGTTTGAAGAACGTAGTTGGTTTGCAATACGTTACCAAAGTTTATATTTTATCCACTGGTTCGAATAAAAGTTTGTCATGTCATCAAGAAACTCGAGCAGAAATGAACGGAATACTCTTCCAATTATTTTCACTGTGCAAGCTTTTTCTGAATCGAATTCATATTTTCGTAGGAATCGCAGTGTGGGTGGTTAACAATTTAATGAAGAATTGTCTGGCGAAGGTATAACTTAATGATAAAGTCATTTAGCATGCCACCAAATTACTTTATAAGATTTGGCTTAATAATCCCCGTCGCAAGTGTCGCAATAATGAGTATGGCAATTTACTGAAATTATAATATTTTATCCGAAGATGTAATCAGTTTTTCCAAGATAAAATACCATTGATCCTTCCTATGTTGGTTAATTCAGAGCAATAGTAATAAAAATGTTCATAGATACATAGAGAATTATACTTTATTATAACGTGATTACGGTCCAGAGATATTTCACCGTGGATAATCTCAACACTACAATTATTGTAGAGTAATGGGACTTCCTTGCTTGATCAACTTATTTCTACGGCTTCAAAAATTGAACAGGATTCTGAAATAAAAGTTCATTACTTCGAATATAAAAAATTGTGCTTTTCCACGAGAGGTTGCACCGCAAAATTACATACATACTCCGAAAAAAGCAACATATTTGCTTCAAAAATGAGAACTCAAGGGCATCAATACATTCCGATTTCTTACGGTTTAATCTGAAAATTCAATTTTGTACGTCCACTTCGGACATTAAAATATATTCATAGGGCAGCAGCTCAAATAAAAGGTCCATCATCGGCCGAAACTATCAAAGCACTCGCTCGATCTTGAGTTCCGTCTTCGAAGTGGATTTTAAGCTAGGATGCTTCGCTGGGCGGCATCAGCGCGAATAAAAAAAATGTATATTCAGCATATGCAGTCAGAATGGCCTGTGGCTAGAACGTAAAAACGGAGGAGGCCTCCAGAAAAATTCGAAGCTCAAAGTTAAGGGAGGGATAAGAGCTCTACCCTAACCGTTCGACCACTCAAACATTTATGTTTATTATTCGTATTAGTACAGACACGATGAGTTATTTTTCCGGAAATTAATTGTGAACACGGAAATTCTAGGATATTTTTGCAAATAGAAAATTCTGTCCTTCTATTAAGGTAGTTGTACACCAAAATTTGAAGGCTATCCAAAAAGTTATATTTTTCAGTCAAATAACATGTAATCGTCGTCATTTAAATATATGATACTGCCACATATTGATGAGGTACATTGAAGATTATTTTCAGATTTTTTCCTACTTTATTTTTCAATATTTGATGTGAATGAAAAATTAACACTCTTTGTCATGAAAAAAATCTAATTATCATCCGATTTTGATAAACAACGGCTAGTTTTTTCTCTCCCTCTATACAACTACCTTAAACTAAAATTTAAACGAATCTTTTTGCCGCTGATGAGCGAAAAAATGCGAAATATGCTAAAAAATTACGTAACCAGCAAATTACACAGGACCAAAAAAAAAATAAGTGGAAGGGTACTTTCCCTACGTATTTTGAGGCGCTGAATTCAAATCCGGTGTCCAAATTGCTCTGTTACGTCACAATTTTTTACATTTGTTTACATGGGGACTAACTTATTAAAAGTATCCTTCCACTTTTTTTTTTTTTTGTGGTCCTGTGTTATTGAAGTAACGACAATATTATCGTTGTGCAATTGTAACCTTAAAAAAAGAACACAAGAAACTTTGTTCGATCGAGTCACAAATGGCTGTGTCGGTATTGTCAGTATCACTAGCCGTGAATCCACACATTTGTTCGTTAATCAATCGTTACCGCACCAATTTCGATCGAACAATGTTTTTTGCGATTCTTATCAACTCGCCTACAACAAATTGTGTAACTGTAGCATCGGCATTACGCCAGTAAATGGCAGGTAACGTGATTTCTTAGCATGTATTTTGCATTTCTTCGCCTATATCAACGGCAAAAAGATTTGAGTGTATTAGGAAGCCAAATTTTGTTTCCCCGCAAGAATGTGCTAAAACGTCCGTCTTTGCGATCGCTTTTCAAACTGTCGACATTACCAGCCATTATGACTGCACTGAATTGATTTGTACCCAAAAAAAAAGTTCTCGCGTCAGAGCGGCACCCTCGCCAACATCTCGGATCGGATCTGTTGTTGTCGCGACCCTCCTAGTACATAAAAAGCCAGGGGGCTCGCTACGGAGACACTATATACATTAGCAGTCGCAGAACAGTCGAGTCGGCGTCGGCGATGCTTACGACCCCAAAAAATACCGTTTCCACACCATATATACCCGCGCAAAATACGCGCAGGAAAGCCGCGGTCGGTGCATCGGCTTGAAAAATTCAAGGGACGCGCGTCGCCCGCGCCGACGACGCTGTGGCGCCAGCCGGGGAGGTTTCTCTTAACGACGAAACTTTGGGCGCACGCATCCATCCGCCCGCTGTGTGTGTGCCCCCACCGCACCGGGGGCCGATGCGATGATGAACGACCTCGCGAGGCGCGTTCTCGCCTGATGCGTGGTGAAATCGATCAGGGCTTCGTCCAAAATGCACGGGAGGGAGGGGAGTTTTCTCGAGGCGCGAATATTTTGGAATTCTCACCGAGTCTGTTTCTCATGCTTTCGAGAAAATAAGGTGCTCAAGACTTCGAGGGGGGCCATATTCATTAAATTTAGCGCTTTGGTTAACCAGACACGTGATATCAAGTATACAACGCAAGGAACAAAATCACGCCCATCACGCTACGTGGAGACTAGATTTTCTGGTGGCCTTTCCAGCTTGGAAGCCAATGGTCGGATCTTGATCGAAGAAGGCTCGTCCCATTCCGCGAGGGTTTGAGTATTTGTTTCCGAGCTGCCACTAGAAATGTAAACAGGGGTGGCGAGTTATCGATCTCGCAAGCTTAGAATATCTCGTGAGTCCAGAAAAGTTAGTGCTTGAACAAGGGAGATGATGTCTTGTGATGGAAAAAATTTGCTGGGTATCAAGGTTCAGTACAGTACTTGGTAAATTGGTCGGATGAGACCCAAGTTTTTTAGACAAGTACTCTGGGATCTATTGAATTTATCTAAAAAAGATTAAACTTTTTTTCGACCCATGAAATAACAAAAAAGCTTGTTTCTTGATAAAAGCAAAAAAGCTAAGTTCCCTACTAGTTTCTATTACTGTTGACATGCAGGCATGTGAGCATAAGTACGTATAAAAATTTTACGCGTTGGTATGGACCTAAATATCATTAATAATAAGAAAATGGTTCAGGTTTGAAACAGTCTCGTAAATTTATTAGAGAGCTTTCTCAAAGATAAAATAATATAAAGTAGTAATATAAAGCCTGTCGAAAAATAGTAAAGTTAACCGTCAGTAAGATGTACAACGTTACGGTAATTATCGCTTATTTTACTGGGGTGAAGTCCTTTATGCATAACGGCATCGCTACTAGTTACAACTAAATTCAGAGTTTAACTATCGACTCGATCACTCTAAACTACGAGACGGTTGAGTTTGATCGTCCAAAAGTCGATCACTTATACCACCCCCCGCCCACCAAGCAGTTGTCACGTTCAATTTAAAAGTGTCATAGCTTGTGCTCACGACTAAAATAATGCGTACTAAGAAACGTTTTTTTATTTTTTCTATAGAACAAGAAAAGGTCCCCCACTTCAACCACGTTCAGACACTCGAACGTAAAACAATATAACGAACAGTCTATTGTTTTAAAGATGTATTAATTTTTTTTTTTTTTTTTTTCATGTTTATAACTAATATTGGACAGTGTTCGACAAAAGTACAAAGTGAGTAGTTTTCGTAAAAAACAAAAAAAAAACAAAAATTGCCAAATTTGGTACTTACTGAATAGTTACATCTCTTCTAAAATAACAAACAGAATTTGTTTGATGTATAATCGGTCTTATAAACACTCCCTATAGATCGTTTATCATGTTACTTGCAAGCTACACTTTGACCTACAAAACTTTCGTTTCTGCGATAACCCTACCAAAAATTCAATACATAGATAATTATTGCACCATATAGAGTGTCTACAATAGATTATAGAGAAACGTACTTGTAAATTGGGAGCAAGCGTATTTCTTCAGTAAAAATAGACTCCACATGAATACTTGGTAAGATCGTCAATATAGACACTCAGCTAAATCGAATATAGCAGCGTTAACTTTAGCTTCTCGAACAATCAACAAATTATACACGACATCGAGAATACCTGCCTGAATCACAAGATAGCCCAAAAAAAAAACAACCACGATCCTCGATATAGCCCCGCGGAGATTGTGTGAACGCAGCATTATGGTGTTATAAATCGGATACAGGGGGGCGCTCCTGGGGTGGGTGGGGGGGGGGGGGGAGGGGGGGCGATAATAACCCAAAGTAGAAATATTAACTAAGAAAAAAAAAAGGATCCTTATTCTCTACATTCTTGACGTCAAAGCAATTGGATTATGCGGAATTGATTTCTGGGCTAATCAATAATGCGTTTCTTGGCAGTTTTTTGTGAAAGTTTTTACAATTTTTTCTCCAGCACAGTCTGTTTTCACACCCCGACCAGCAGGGATCGATCCCAACGTTCGTTGCATCCCCGCGCACGGATAAACCGAGATAAAGCCAAGAGTGATCCATCCCTCTTTGGGCACGGCATCGACCGCGCCTCGATTATATTTTCATCGCTACAACGGCGCAGCAGACCAGACGCCGCCAACGGGCGCTTCTCTCCGCACTGTGTATACGCGTCGGTGTGTCCGAGAGGACCGACAGATGTATTGTACAGTGCGGCGTCTGGGAGTACACGGGCAAGGGGAAGGGTGCGTCGGGAGGGATAGCGCCAGTGAAATACAGCTCCGCTGGTCGCTGCCAAGTATCTCCGAGGGGAAAGCTTGGGGGGTGGGTGTGCGCGTGGAATTCAATTGAAACACCGGAAAGCGGGCGGGGGGGAAAAATCGCTGGCGAGAATCCTGCGCAAAGTTGCGTCGTCGTCCGACGGCTGATTTGAATAACGCGATTGCGGAAGTGTGTTCGACTTGGTGGGATCGGTTTGCGAGCCGCGTTGGTTAACTCGATCGGGATCGCGTTGGCTCATTCCCCCCGACTTGTTATCCTCCCCCTGAACTCTGATTTTGCATCGTAAAGTTTTATCTGATTGTTCTAACGTGTGTTTTGCTCTTCTTGTCCCTTTTTTTTTTTTATTTTGGGGTTGAGGTTGATGCACAATTATCGTGACAATTGAATTTTCCGTTTTGGAGATGTTGGGTATTTGAATTTTAGGGCACGTTCTATTATAATCGTTCGTTCGTTTGGTTCGTTCGTTTCGCTTGTACAGTTTGTTTCATCCACTCCAAGTATTATTCTTATTATCATTACAATTTATCAGTTACTTACTCTTTTATCTTGTTCTTTTTTTATTTTCATCATTTCCCCGAGATTTAAAAAACAACTTTGTGGCTACTGTCTTAGAATTTATCTAAAAGTAGACGATGACACGAGCGAAAGAACCGAATGAAACAAACGAACTGTACAAGCGAAACAAACGAAACGAACGAACGATGATAATCGAACGCGCCCTTACCCAACGCACTCAGTACCTTTATGTCGGTCGTTTTGTATTATAGGCAGTTGGACTAATAGATGGTTGAAAATGTTGAAATATGTTTGGATTAACTGTAATTCAATGATTGAACTAGTCTTATTTTCGTCCTCTTTACTTGTATCTCTGGTCCGACTACATTGATCGTGATAGGTTAACCACTTCGTCGATGTATCTGCATCCATTAGTCGAACGCTACATCGCGTCATACGGTTGGGACTTTATGGACAGCGCCCGCAAGCTATCATAATCACCGAGTAACCGTCCAATTTATCAATTGTCGTCATCGTTTCATCGATAATGGTACAATATCATTTTAATTTCCGAATCTTTTGCTGTCTATCGATTAGAAAATTTGTAGGTCATTGAACAAACAGACTAACTCTAGTGTGGACATTTCAGTCCATTTCGTGAGGAACTGTTTTTCTAATTCGGATACTAACAAGAACTGTGCACGAGTTAAGCAGCTTGCCTCGTCGAGCCAAAAGAAGGGGAAAAAAAAAGAATTTTCTCATACAGCAAAACATTTATAAATATTGAATACCTCAAAAAAAATTATTCAGAACATGTTTAAGTCAGCGCTTTGTGTGTTAATTTTATTGTTGTCTGAAAGAATTGTTAAACGATTTCTATTACAACGTCTATTAAACTAATGAATCATTCAATTTGATTATTTCTAATATTTCTTGGATGCAAAAAATTTTTTTCGGGAATGATAATGCCACTTAAAAAATGGCTTCAGGGTCTGATCACGAGTTTGCACTTTATAACTCTGGAATTCAAATGCATTGTATGTACGTGCCAACTGGTAGGGCAAATAGAGCAATAGTGGCTTAAAAGCAGCGGAAAATAGTTTTTTTACAGACTTCTATGTACACTGCGTACTTTGAAAACGCTTACTGACAACTTAACGGCTAGATACTTAATGAAAAGATTTATCGACAATAATTGCTTCCTCACAGAGGAAACTTTGTATCGGTAGAAAAAAAAATGTTTCTAAAAATACGTTAGAAATATTTCATATTGTGTCTAAAATGAAAAAATACCATTTTTAGAAAAAGTCTCTGTGTGTGTGTGTGTGTTTGTGTGTGTATGTAATCAGTCATACCTCAGGAACCCAACGGTCGATTTAAATGATTCGGAGCTTAAAATTTCTGTTTCAACCTCCTTATGGCGGCTCGGAAAAAAACTTTAAGTTTTATATCTTATTAAGGTTTTTACAACGACTTTTATGGTCAAAAAACAGGTTTTTTACTTATTTAAGGGTGAAAAAAATTAAATTTTAATTTCTAAATAGTAACATCTAAAAGAGCTTTAATATCCAATTTAAATTATTTAGATAACATATTTTGTTTAGTTTTTATTAAATAAAAACTAAGATTTTTGTGTAAAATCACTCATATCTTAGAAACCTTTCAAGTGATTTTGATGATTCAAGGCTTCAAATATATGTTTTTATGTCCTTGTAATCATTCCAAAAAAAAAAGTAAGTTTTATACATTATTCAGGTTGTTATAACGATTTTTTATGTCCAAAAAGCGGTTTCTTGCTACTTTTAGAGTGAAAAACTGAAAAATGCTTCAATAGTTGTATCTCCTGTAGAATTAGAACACCTTCATTTAAGACTAAAAAGTTTTTTTTACCTTATGTCGTTTTTTCGTATTTAAGAAAATCTATTTTTTTTATTGAATCAGTGATTTTTACATTTGCAATAAAAATATTTGCGAACTTAGAGAAAATACATAATTAGACGCGTCAGTCGAAGAAAAACATATAATGGTACATTACCATTTATTTTAGCATTGCAAAGTACCGTTATTGGATTTTCTCCGTCCAAGGCGTCCAATTAAAGCTTATTTTTTCGATCAGTCTATTTTTTTGAAATTTGTATGTTTTATTTGGACTATAACAAACTAAGATGTGCATCTCAGAAACCCTCCGAATTATTTATTTTACTTATTTACTGCAGCTGCCTATAAAAAATTTGAGTTGTATACCTTATTAAGGATTTTATAACAATTTTTATGGTAAAAAAAACGGTTTTTTACTCTTATAAGGGTTAAAAATCTATTTTCAAGTTGTAAATAGTAATATTGCAATATATTACAATAAATCTTGCCTTGATAGAGTTATTGAAGTACTAGCTTGCTGGATATTCTCTTTATTTTATCAAAAAACAGCTGTATGAATCAGTCAAAATAAGGTTGCTGGTAAGGTAGAAACTGTTGCTGATGAATTTTTATTTTTCAAACTTAATATTTATATGCAAACTATGAGAACACCCGCGTTTGTAACTTTATTACACAATGTAGAGCATAAAAATAGCCTCTTTTGACATTTTAAATCATTTTATTGTTTTGGTTGATTTTTTTTTTAGGTAAATAATAGCAGAATAATGTTATTGAGGAAGCTTTGTGCTAATTTGTTGGCAGCGGTTTTTGGACCGTGTTGCATCAAAATATGTTAGAGGACTGTGGAAGCCTGAGGACGTCATCACTCAAAATTCACTGCGTCTGACAATTACAACCCTTTAAAATGTTTTTTATTTTTACTTTTAACACTACTGTTTAAACTCAACTGAATACATTTTCCTTGGATGTATTTTTCAAATAAAACTATGTAAAATAGGAATAAAATTACACTTTATTTTTAATACAAATTTAAAAAACTCTTATGTATTTTCAACTGATTTTTGTTGGTATTTAAAGAATAAAATGTGAATGACAAACTTGTTGTGATTTATTGTAATTGTTAAGATAATCGAACAGTTATTAATCTTATCAGCATGCTATTAGTGTATGTTGTCTTTTATACTGGTCATTTAAAACTTCATGCTCGTAATGTTACTGCTTATACATGTTGTGAAAAGAAAATTTTACGATCTTACGGTTAGAAATTAATTTTGTAGTGAACTATACTCGTCACGCGTGCCACTGAATACCTTAAAAATTGATTGACTTGAAAAATTAGATTAAAATAATTATCAGTGTCATTAGTAGACATAAAAATTTCAAGATGATATTAAGTGTTTTTAGAATATGCATTTTTTTGAATAAAGTCTTCTGCTAGCACATTAAAAATGTCCAAGCCGACAACTTTACAACACTAAAAGAAATTTTTTTTTAATGTTTACAAAGAATAATTTTCACGACAATTAAGAAGAAGTTTATACAAAATATATAAAAATATATACAACACGCATGTAAACCAGGAAGTATGAAAAACTATTGTTCAAGCGAAATTTAATTTTTCAGCCCCTCATTATTACCGATACCTTGCTAAAGATACCCATAATCTATGGATTTCATAAAACGTACCTAGGTAAGGAAAAAGAAAAAACTTGTTTGATTATTCACGTACCCTTATTAATTAATCAAACAGACTTGATGGTTTGTATTGGTTTTATTATATCAAAGCAATTAAACCAAAACTAACTATGCAAAACTTTGACGGATGGAAATCAATTTTCACTTTGAACGATCAATTGTAAGTTGATATTCGAGTCTAATATACAGTCCAGAAAGATTACGCATATCTTACAAGTATACAGTTTAAACAAATTGTTTTCATGCCCTCATAGTCACTAAGGTTCTGTACAAGAAATATAATTTCCACCCAACTCTTATTGGGTCATAAATTTGTAGCTTGACACTTTCATGCACCTAAAAAATATTATGAAGATCTTAAACATAGCATGTATTTTTTTTGGGTTTTTTTTTGTTTTTTTTTTTTTTTTTTTTTTTTCGCTCCGTCAACTCACATACGGATTGGAAACTCGTCAAAGAACGTGATATATGGCGCCATGCGCAACCTGGTTATCGTATCAACGTCAACGTCGTCTTGTCACATATAAAGTAGCATCTATGGACTAGCTGAAAAGAAACACATGGATACATACTTACATGCTCAGGCTCGGCTTGATTCACCTGTCTGTATATATATGCACGTACTTTGAGGAGAAAGATAGGGATTTGCATTACGACATATATTTGTCTTCTGTAAACTTTAAAGACGCGAGTTTATAGCACGAAGTACGTGTTTGCGGGCACGTATATGTTTGCTTTGAGGCACACCTATTTTCCAAATCTGGCCTTATGGTGTATTTATTAGCTTCTATCTACTATCTGGCCAAGGTGTACCCGACTCATTGAAAGACTCTCTTTTCAGCTCTGTTTCTTGCTACTTGTCTTTTGGTCACTCGCTGATATTTAGATGAGTAGAAGTAACGTATTGAGAATATTTTGTAAGATTTCAAAATGTAACGTATGAAGGTAATCAAGTAATGTTTGAATCATAGATTCTATTAATATTGCGGCAGATGAGATAACAGCGCGTCAAAGTACCGAAATCAAACAATTACGATCTGCTTCCACAATAAGACAGCTCTGAGAACTTTTAACGGCGTGGAAATTATTTCGAAACAGGTTTGGAGATGCATAACAAACCTGAATTTTCTGTCAGTCGAAAACAGCGTAATACTGTTCTGAGCGCCGAACGAGGAGTGAGAGGTAATAAGAAGGCGTACTGATCAATTGAACGAGGAGCCTCGAACACTTGACCCAACCAAGGGGCCATGCCATGGGTGGACCAAAATGCGTAATGAAGAAAAGAATAAGAAACTGCTCGACGGGGGAATTGAAGAATGAGTGGGGTGGTCTCCAACGGGCCAAGGAGCGCATTGGGCTCAAACATTTGAAAAAATTTGTGACAAGACGTGGAATGTCTGACGCAACTGTACACTGGAACAGTAGAACATCATTTTCGGGTTGTAAGGGAAGATCAGACAAAATATCATCTTCGAGTCAACAGTCAAGTCGCTGTCATTAACAGTTGATGAACAATAATTTCGTTTTATAACCATGTTTTTTTGTAACCTCAAATACTTAATGACGTATACTTGATTCATTAACTGTTAGTGATTGAGTACTTGCTTAAATGTTTGAATCCATATTTATGAACAGTTATTAATGTGACCTAAATACAAGGAATCCTTTTTACCAGTGCATATCTTTTCTCACCATACTGCGCCGAAAGTAGAAACTTTCCTCTCGCGAAGCGAAAAGGAAAATTAGGGAAGAGGAAAATTCCTTCTCCCGGCGCAGGATTCGTGGAAAACATTATACAACCCACGGGTGGAATCAAAGAAAGCCTCAGATCACATGCTTGAGATCTTAGACATATTCTTAATTTTTTCTTTCTGCGTGAGTAATGTACTGTTCCTTTTCCGCAACCATGAAATAAAGTCTATCATAACTGCAATGATGAATCATCAAGATGTCTTCACTATGCTTTCCAACTTTGTTTACGGGAGTAAGTAAATACTCCGTTTTAAAAGTGACCACAGCTGGTGTCGGTTGCTTCCCATAAGATAACGCTAATGACCTGTATGGTCGAATTACATCCCGGCCATTAAAGCGCATGGTCGAGTTGGTCACACTTTATCCAGACTTCGGACTGGCAGTATATTTATAAATACTGACGTGTTAAAAAAAACGTTGATCGTTAAAGAATGAACATCATTTGGCCTCAACTCGTTACGCAATAATTTTGCTGGTCGTGCTGAAAGGTCATCGGCGGCCTTGCGCTTTATTCAGTCATTGAACACTTGTCTATTTTGTATTGCTTCATCAATGCTGTTATGGTTATGAGAACGCCAGATTAAATACTATTTACAAGTCATCGAACTTTGGAAGTTTTTGTGCAATAATGAGCGTATACATATAGTACATGTATGAGTTCAACTGACAATTGTCGAGTTTAAAACAAAAGATCAGCTCACACATTGGATCAAGTGTACTGGAAAAACTGGAATGCATCAAAGACTGAATGACCGGGACGCAACTCGACCATCATGGTGTAATAAATACTAGAGGTGGGCTCTTCAGCCACCTAACCGACCAGCCAATCACGAAGTTGGATCTAGGGACCTTCCATCTTGCTTTTCGTACCAATGAGAGCAGAGAGCGCATGGTTCAGTTGTGGCTTGCGGCACTTGAGGATAATAATGAACCAAAAAATGTTAAAACCATGAAAATTGATAGTTTAATTACTTATTTATTAATCAAATAAATATATAATTATCAATTATAGACAATGTCCAATAAATATTATCTCTATTAAACTATTTCAACGAACAAATTTCATAATCTTTTTTTTACGATGAGAACGTTTGACATCAGAAATAAGTTT
>JAPYYV010018117.1:0-14824 GCA_030522625.1 Copidosoma aretas | reverse complement strand
GCTCATAGTTATTTTGTATTAATAGTATAATAACATTCAAAATGAATTTTGGTGTAGAAATTATTCAAAAGGGGTAAAAAACGGTAAAACATTTTGAAAAATCTATTTCAGAACACTGCTTTTGCTTAGTATTTCGTTCCGTAATAGGGCTTTTTCTTACAGTGCCGAACTCATGTAGTACCAAAGTTATACTGTAAAGAAAATACCTCGAGGTGTGCCTGGATAGTATTCGTCTTAGTACTGTATGATTTTGGTACAATACCAATATCCGCCATTGATACTGTCCACGCACACCTCGAGGTGTTTTCTTCATTGTGTAACTTCGGTACTACATGAGGCAGTATTACCGTATTATAGAACAATGGAACAGTATAACATGTAAAAGCGATGTTCTATAATAGGTTTTGTGTGATAAATGTTTTTTACTAATTTGGTTGTTTTCTACACTCAAATTTATGATTTTTAACAAACAAGTAATTTGCAATCGATAAATGCAGAAAAAACATGATTTTTTTTTGTGGGGGTGGGGGCTATAACGAAAAAATACCGTTCAAAACACTAAATTCTTAAAATTCTATTTCACACACTAAAATATTTCGGTTTTTGTGAAATGACTTATGTATATATCCCGCAGTAAAATTATTGAATTTACTATTTATACATTATTATTGTGTTGCTCGTATAACTTATACAATTACATTATACGCGTATGTGTTATTAAAAATTACTCTTATCAAGTTTTATGTATAAGATAAATCTACTCACGAGACATGATCTCCGTATTTCTTACTCTGCTGTTGATCGCTTACTGCTCGGTATTCTAAGTACTACGTGTTTACTCGACAAATGACTAGATCACACTGTTAACAAGACATCAGGTGAGCTGCGCAGCTCATTGCGTGGTATAGAGTGCACACCTCAGCTAGGTCACTGACCACTGACTCACTCAGCTGACTAAGCTCACAGTGGGATGTAGTCATTCGTCGAGTGAACACGTATTTCATACAGAGCAGTAAGCGATCAACAACGGAGCAGGAAAAATGGAGATGATGTTTCGTGAGTAGACTTATCTTGCACTTGAAACTTGATGAATGGAGTAGTTTTTAATTACGTTTACATACACACTGTAATAGAATAATAAGTTATAGTATAATGTCTTTATATTTAGTTATTGTATGATATAATATACAAAAAATAAATTAATAAACATTGACGAATAATTGACAACCAATAGTTATTTTCGAGGACTTCGGTTTGGGCGCTCACGGCGATTTCGAATCATCAAAATGTATATCTGTATGAATGGTAAATGTGCATCGTAAGCGCCTAAAACTGAAGTCCCTGAACATACCTATTGTAACATCATTGACAGCACTCGAAACTTAAACCAAGTAGTTTTCAAGGAGACTTCCTCGTATAGAGATGCCAACCCTCGTCGTAGGTTACAAATTTGCTCACAAACTCAGGTAATTGGCATCACTGGCGCAAGGAAAACGCGTAGGCTAACCTGCAGAAATACGACTCGATCAATTTTAATTCGAATATCTCAAAATTTTCCAGAGTAACACTTACTTTGCTGGGCGTCATTTGAAAGAGGAGACTTTTTTCTACAAGACTTACGCAATCTTATTACAGGAACCGTTAATTTATTCGAGTTAATGGGTTGTTTCCATCGCGTATGCCAGCTTCGCCATAAGAATACGTGTTAGAAAGTGCCACATAAAATCAATGATATCTCGAAATTTTGCAGAGTATAAGCGATATAAATAAGTATACCATTGGATTCAGCACATTTTAAACTATCTAATTGATCTGGTCTAAGTTTGGGAACCGTCACGAGGGAGCCTCCTTAATACCGTATATGGGTTATTTCACAAAAACTGCGATTTTTCATGAAGCCTGTGTTTATAAACAACGCATTTCATTATTTTGAGTGAAACAATTTTGAATTGTGTCATTTAATTTTCTTTGAATATCTCTTTTAGAATCAAGATGAAAAAATATTTGGAATGGCCGTAGTATGGAAAAAACAGAGGCAAAAATGTCATTACCGTAACGCGAAGCATTTGTAATTTTCATTTGTATCGGTGCAAACTGCCTATGTGTTAACTTTTCAATTGTTTTAAAATGTATTTTCCATAAATCTGAATCGTCTTGCCCCTTTCATAGTAATTGAGGCCGATGATAAAAAATTTTGAAAGTGTACAAGGCGTTTTAATCATGAAGCCTAGTTTTGACTCTTTTGAATTGCGCGAGACAAATGAAATAATTTTTTTCATCCAGAAATTTTAATGCGGCTACTCGTAGTGTTATCGTGCATATAGAGAGTTCTGCTGACTAGTTATGCCCCTAATCTTATGAAGTGACAAGTATAGTATACAAAGGCTTCAGGTTTGCACTTGTACTAAACTAAATTTCGTTAAAAAATTCTAATTTGAGGCTTTAGAATTGTCAAAAAAGCACCATTGCGGCAATTACAGACCTGTCCCATTTAAATTAACATGTGTTTTCAAAAAATGACGATAGAGCCGGGCCCAGTGCTTGGTGTAGTACGTAGTACTCTATCTGTAATGGCAAACGATTTTCTTGCTACAATGCCTAGCTCTATCCCAGTAGAGCGATTATTTTCAGCAGCGTCTGACGTAGTCACAAAATAAACGGTGTTCATTAAATTATAATGAGTCGATTCGTATCATGTCATGTATCAATTCGTGCATGAAAAGTTCTCTTAAACCGCTGATTTGCAACATTCCTTGTTTTCATTAAAAAAAGTAGATAAATTAAATAAAACATATGCATATAAATTTTACAGACATGCTCGTATTAATGAACTAAATAGTAGAAAATAAGTTTGATGTATGCTTGATTGATAAAAATGGGAGTCGTCAAGCTTCTTAATTATTCATAAAAATATACGCAATAAAAAATTATCTTTTTGTTCTTAGTTCATTATTGAAAGCATATTTTTATAACTTTTTTACATTGTTTATATTTTTAATTTTTTCATCACAACTATTCCTAAGAGAGTCTACCGCCCGCACAACTGAGTAGAAACAGACGAGTCTAGTCGGACGGTGAGCCATCGACAGTGAACTTATCTTATTTATTTATATTCTATGATCTTTAATTGGCCAGTACTGAACAGAAACAGAATTCAGAGTACATTTTACATTGTCATGTACTGCAAAAACTTCTGTTGAGAAAAAAAAATGTCTAGCCACCCAACAATATCATCAGGAACTCGAACTCGATCAAAGTTTATGCTCATCCCGCCCGTGCCACAGGAGGTCCGAGTTAGTATCGCAAAAGTGATAGCACCTATCGCAGCGGAAGGGATGCCGATCGGCCATGTGCCATCTGTAATCGCTCATTCCGCCGAATGATTTCGGACACGAGGGGCAGCTAATGGGCTTGTTGTGACTGAGCTGGTGGCGCTCGAGGCTCGCCGAATCGTCGAAAGGTCGGCGACACTTGTCGCAGCGGAAGGAATGCCGGCTGTGCGTGTGAGTCACGAGATCGGCACTTTGGGCAAAACATTTTCCACACGTGGGACAGCGGTGGTTATGGGAGTTGGCTGTGTGCCTCTCGAGGCTGGTTTGGCGGGAAAAAGTTTTCGAACACTCGTTGCACCGGTAGGTGGCGTTTCTGCGGTTCGATTTGGGCCACGTAAAGTCATCCTTCTGGGTGGTAGCTTTTGCGTGGACCGTGAAGCTGATCGGCTCCTTGCTCAGGTGGGTGTGCTTGTGTTCCACGAGTTGATTGAAGAACGTACAGGTTTTTTGACGCGTGTTGCAACGATGCTCCATGCCTCCGGCCGCAGTTGTGTATCGCAGTAGTTGTATAGGCCTTCCGTGATTCTTTTGTATTGTGCTGTCGTTGGTGTTTTCTTGAAGTAAAATTCCTGATGCTTTGATTCGAGGACGAGGGCAGTTTTATATCTCCTGTTGACAAAAAAGGTGGAACATTAATGGTTTCGCTAGGGACTGTTATTCTAGTTTGTTTTGCTACACATTTTTGATGTCGAACAATTATAGAAAATCATGGACCACCCTCGGGACCACCTTGGTTCGGGAGGTCATGAATGGAAAAGTACTTGATCCCAAATATTTATACTATTAATTATTTCATAAATAGTTCGAAGAATAACTCTAAGATACTTATTATGCTGCTGCAAACTTCATATTTGTTGGTCGATTCGAACTCTTTAACTCATTGACTTGATATCAAATTAAAAGTTAAATTCTAAGCTTGGACTATTCATTTTTCAAATCAAATGCCATCAAAGTGACTCAGGATGGAATTATATTATCTTACCTACTATTTTCGTTATTGGGGAGCTACAATAGATTAAATCGTTATTAATGTAGTAACAATTAAACTTTCCAAATAAAATATTTTTCATTTTGAAATGCGTATAAAATATTTCTATGGAATCTTAAGTATCTTCGATGTGTCAGATTGTTAGTAAGAATATTATACATGTATATAAACATTCAAAATATGCGAAACACTTTCTCACACTCTGTTGTAAAGTTATTAATCAAGCACTCGATTCGAAATATAAAAATCAAAATTTAATGATCACGAACAGAATTAATAAACACATGCATTTCATAAGCATACGATATCTAAGTATTTCACAACGATACACTAGTACTACTTCATTTGTTGTATTTAGAGAAAAAATAATGTACGGCTGATATGAAACTGTTCCCAATCGGATGATAACTATTTAATTAGTGTCTAATTAGCGCCAAATCGTTTTTTTTTTTTTTTTTTTAAAACCAGTGTCGACATAGGTCCATATATTAACTTAATCATTTTTTTTCGTTAGACTTTATCAAGGCTTCGGACTGTCGAAAAAAATAGGGGTTATCATTTAAAAATAAAATGTTTCTTGACGATTTAACAACGAATTGATTTCAACGGACAAATCGAAATTCATCAGGTTGCTTTTTTTTCACGGTATTATTGATTTTTGTCCAATTTTAGTTCGATAACGTAATTATAAATTTCCATAGGCTCAACGATGCCATCGCTCGATGTAACGCTGCTCTTTGTTGAACAATTAATTTAACAAAGCTTTTTGCTCAGCACTTTTTTAGTTTGAGCTAGACATTGTCGTATAATATTAAAATTTCTAGAAAAGCATCTGCAGACATATTCAAAAACAAAATTTTTTTAGATTGCGAAAAGAAAAAATAATTAAAAAAAAACAGGTACAAGAACAATGTCTCGACGATAATGCTGTGTCAACCCGATAAAATCCTTTTTCCTCAAAAAGCAAAAATATTGTTAGGCTATTTCCATAACAATAAAACGCAGTAGTTTAAAGAGTTTGATTTTGAGGAAGTGATAATACGTAATTTAGCAGCGATTTTTATTTTGAAACAAGAACTCACCTTACGATTCTTTTATTCACGATCCTTAAATAAAAGGTTTAGGGTCGTCCAATGACCTATTGTATCAGATTTCTCAACTTTAATTTAACAATATTAAAGAAATTTTTTACTTATACATTTCTTCAACTTTTTGTAATTCTCGAATGTAGTAAAGTATGACCGCTTATGCATACAAAACTGTTTTCATATGTGTACGGTACAGTTGTACGCAAAAATAATGAAAAAATATTATTTGAAAGAATTTTCTTCTTACGCACTTTTAGAGCCGTGATACGTTTTGTTGAGCTGTCAACAAGCTACTGACCATGTGAAAAGTGTTCTTAAATTGCCGCACATATTTATAACGGCGAGAAAATTTTCGTTAATGATACAATAATGGATATTTTCCGGGCTAGTCTGGCCAAGTAGCATTAAATTTACATTTAGGCGGAAGACAAGTTGATTGTCGAAAATCATATCCTCACACTTTTTTCCAAAAGCTGGTGATTCCAACTAACTTTAAAAAAATTTCACCAATTACGAATTATTTATCTATTTCGATAAGGAAATTGTCAATTATGAAAAATGTTAATTTTCTGGAATGTCGTGAAATCCATGCATGTACACATTTTCACTTTTAGAACATGGGGGCAATTTGTGTTAAAAATCAATGTTCTAAATGTTTCGCTACTAAAAAAAAAAAAAAGTGCACGTGCTTGGTAATATTGTCTCGTACGTCAAAACGAGAAATTTCACATTTTTTTCTCCAACTATTGATTAAGGACAGATTAGTTGGTAACACGATCAAATGGTAAAAAACAAGATTAATTCATTTTTAATGACATAAAATAATTCAAAATCATAACTTGTTGTGGCATGACATGAGTGATAGTTGCTTGAATTTTTCTTCCGATTATCAATCAAATCTCATGTGACTTTTTTATAGGCTCACCACAATTTTTGTAACCCGCTTCTGTAGTCGAATTTTGAGAAATATAATAACAAACTGTTGGTACAATTAAGTTTAAAAGATTAAACATCCTACCAAGATATCTGCTTTACGATAAGCTTCCTTGTCCTCGGCGTCAATCGATGTTCCTTAAAACTTAGGGCGCGAAGTTAAACTTTTCTGCCTTTAAAGCGGACGAAAAATAATCTTCGTATAGGATATTGCAAACTTTAAGCTTCTTGTCCCTCGCGTACCAAAACATCTTTTGACACGAGCGTGCAATTGAAAAAAATTAGTTTCCAGGCACAACAGCTGTTCAACCGCAGTGACCAAAAGAAAGATACTTACAGTTTCCAGAACACCTCCATACAACTCGTTCAACAGAAGAGACCATCAACCATATTTCCATGACTCGAGTCTTCAACGTATCCGTCCGTCCAAAGGTTTCGTGAAAACTGAAAAATCCACCTCCACACACACCCTTTAATCACACCGAAATTTCAAAGCGCCATAGTGCACCTCGAAAAAGCCCTCTCTGCAAGGGCCAACTTCGTTGAATAGCCGGCCGACGGCGGCGAAAAGGGCTCGGAACGGGGCGAGACACGTGCCCCGGCGACGATGAATCTCCGTTAATTACGCAGCCCCGCCCGTATTACAGCGCCTCGCCGCGCGGGGACGCTGCAACGGTACGACCGAGACAATTTCGTTCTCGCCGGCGCTACCTTCTCCCCGAATTCGCGCGCGAACGCCCCGCCAAAGTGTCCTTTCCCATTAGGGCGCGTCTTCTCCTCGAGCGAGTCCCTCTGTCGGGCGAGGGAGGAGGGCGCTTTTTCGCGCGCTTTGAGCAGACGCGCGAGCAAACCTCGTTCGCGCTCGGGATCGCGCGTTTTCTTGTCCTCTTTGGGTGATCCTTCCCGCGTCCCTTTTTCTCGCTTTTTTTCTGTTTTTTTCAGCGCCAAAGGGGACGTTTTTTTGACGCAGGCTAGGTCGGGAAGGATAATCGTGTGGGGCGTCGAGTAACGTGTGTTTCTGCGTGCCTCTTTTTCCCTGGATTTTTAAGGATATTCAGTTATTATTTGGGGGAAGAGGAATATAAATGTGTGCGTTTTCTTTAATTTCATTCGAATAATCTTTGAACTGGATACACTGACTCGAAATCGGGAAATTGTCGGGGTATGTGCAACTGATATTTTTAAACTAACTAAATATTCTTAAAGAATTTTAATAAAACGCACATCCTTTTAATTTAGAGGTCCTGTATGAATTTGAGGTTTTCAGAAAATTTGCATCTTGTAGGTTATGTCAGTGTATTTTAATGGTCACGTGATGTAACTATCCTTCATTAATCGCAGATTACCATAGGCTTCACTGATTTTTCGAAGTATTAGTCCTATGTGCCTCATTACTTTGTACGAAAATAGTTGTGCAATTGATAATTACTAAGAATTCAGCAAAGTGACCTAGTCGGTAAGGTAAAGATTCCCGATGACATGCTAAACACCGCGCTTATTAATTTAATGGTTTTTATTTGTGTTTGTCATCTCGATCGGCATTTACGAAAATTCTTCAAATGTGTGGAGGATAATAATCAGCATAAAATATGGAACACGCATTAAAACAAAAGAAAAAGAGTACCCTTCCCATCGCCGTTAACGGAAAAATTCCCCAGCGAGCGCTTAAAATGTGCAAAACCAACGTTACCGTAACGAAGCCAAAAAAACAAGAGAGAAAAAAAAAAAAAAAAAAAAAAAAAAAAAAAAAAAAAAAAAAAAAAAAAAAAAAAAAAAAAAAAAAAAAAAAAAAAAAAAAAAAAAAAAAAAGGCGCAACAGCCACGTGGCTCCGATGCCGCAGCACGTGTATATATTTTTTGCACATTATCGCATCGAGCCACACGCGCTCGCTGTGCACACACACCCGCGTATACGTACGTGTGCGTGGTATCGTGCGTAAGGGCTCGGAAAAAGCGCACCCGATCGTAATGAATATTTATGAGAGACGCTTATCGGTGCCTGCTGGGCGCTTATGGAATCGTTTTCGCCCCCCCCCCCCCCCCCCCCCCCCCCCCCCCCGCGCATGATGTCTGTATAGGCTGTATTAAACTCTTTCTTTTTTTTTTTTTTTTTTTCTCGTTATTGTCTTTTGTTTAATCCAGCGGTTCTTTCCTTTTCCCGAGCTCCTGCAGCTTTATTGATTTTTTTGATAGTGTCGATTAATATTCATTGGGCATTGAGTGGTGGTCTGTGGTTTGACAATAAAATATTATCCGAAGAGACAGCTATTGTTGACGGCTTACAGCAAATTACAGACACGTGTCGAATGTCTTTAATGCAGTACAAGTACTATAATTATTTTATAATTGAAAAGTATACTATCCCAATATTATCATGTCAAGTACATTATGATGTATCATACATCGTATATTATAATGTACTATATTATATTGAAAATTTTGATAAATTTCATCTCCAAATCAATTTAAACATCGTTTAAAAACGCAATCTTCTTGTTTCGTAATTTTTCGAGTTACAGAAATTTTGTATGAAATTTTTACGGAGTCAAGTATTTTATTCGATGGACGTTCTCGGAAAGAAAAGAAAATTTATGTCTCAATCAAATCGATCTTCTTAGGGTGCGAAATTGGTGTGATAATAGTCTTGATGAACCAATCTCGTGCCATAAAAAGATAAGTTTTATTCATGATGTATACGTTGTTAAATGGAATCAAGACGTAATGAAGCCATTTATTTGCACTTGAGAGGATTAAATAAATGCAAATTTTTTGTGCCTACTTGCAGCTTTCGTATGCTCATTTATTATCAAATTAACTTTTGTACAATCTTACGCTCACCTTGAGAAATATTTACATCGGTCGAAAATGCAATAGTCTTAAGATTTGTCAGGATAATTCACTGTTATAATAGCGCACTCCTATAATTGTATCTTTGTGAGACTTTATTTACCAAGGAGCCAAAACACAACCAGACACTCAAATGCTAAAGCTTGAACATCATTGGGTACAACCAATATACGCTTGTTTGTTGGTGTTCAAAAGATTGTTTCGACTCTGATTGAAAATATTTTCTCGTCAACCCATAAAATATGGTACAATCTACAACGACGTATGAAAATACAATACAACTACCGAGGACTCAAAGATCTCCGCTTACTTGCAAATTCAGCCACCCATTTTCACTTAGCTTTCAACACAAAGCCCAGCTGGCCACAAAATCCCCAAAACTCGCGAAAACAATACACAGTGTCCGCGAGGCGTCAAGTCCCCCGCAGATCTCCTTGATCCGTCCGAATCCTCGAATGAAACAAGAACACAGCACCGGATAGCACGAGACACCCGCGGTCGCGTTTTCATCGCGCGTAAAATTCAAAAGCCCCCAACAACTTTTCGCGAACGTAGCTCGTAAATAATTCAGCGCAAGCCCGAAGGTAGGCTGCATCAGGCGCTTCGAGAAAGAAGGACAGCGCGAAATGGGCCCGTTTATACGCGAGTGACGCGGGCGGATGCGCGTATATATACGCACACCTCGGCGCGAAAAGTTGGCTCGGAAGTCCGTGGGTACCTGCCTCCTCCTTCTTCTTCTGCTCTCGACTCTTGCTTTGACTGCGAGACTATAGTGTCCCACGCTTGAGAAACGGGGGTTGCGATTTTTTCCTTTTACTCGAGGTACGCGTACAAATAGGCTAGGGTTAACGAAGGAAGTTGTAGCAATTGACGCGGAGTTGATGTTTGTTCGCGTTGCTTTGTTTTTGGTCGAGTATGGATAACTATGGGATTTCATGGATGCGGGAGCAGCGTGAAAAACAATATTTGATTGATGTTGGGATGGGTAAATATTTATATTTATTTGCGTAACGTTGTTTGTTCATTTGTTTTGTTTTTCTGATTTTTCGAGCGAATTTGATACGTGTCGAAATAGGAGTGAAGTGTAGTTTGAAAGCAATCTATTTGTAAACGAGCCGTTATACAGTGAAGGGATGTGCCGAGCGCTTGGAAAACGGAAATTTTTTTGTACGAACCTCGACATTTTTAAATAAAATTTCTGTTCAATTGGTTTTATGAAATCCGAGCCGTCTATTTTCTTGATATGAAGTAGCCAAAAATACCCTCAACACTGGGCAATTTTTGTTATTATATTTTTAAAATCTGAATCATTTTCATGTTACATAACAAACAATTCAAGTTTAGTTCACAAATAATTTTTGGGTGGACTTTACATTGATGTGCCAGTCAAAAAAGATTCATAATATTATTTTATGAGTACAAAATGCGAAACAAAGACATCAGTGTGTTTGGAAGTGAAAACATATTTTTAAATAATTTTCCAATCATCAGCTTTTGTTGTTGTTTTGCAAACATTGTGTCAAATATGACATCTTCTAATTTCACTGCATGCTTTTTGTTCACATCTTTCTCTCTCACTAAAAAAAAACCATCGAAACTAATATCATTAAAAATATTACAAGGTATATAGATCTTTAGTTTAATACAAACAGTAGCGTGACTCAAATTAACTATCGTCAGTATTCTGTAAGTTTGAGTGCTTTTCCGTAAAAAATACGTAAAACTGTAAGCAATAAAATTGATCCTTTTGGGTAAGGCCTATGTTAATGAGTTTCTTTTTATGAATATTGTCAATACACAATTTACTGTATATAATCTATACATATTATGCTGCTTTAACATGAAACTGTTCCCTGTATCATTTCAATAATATACTTGATGTACAAAATTACACCTCACAATGTGATTTCTCGATGCCATCTAAAAACTAGAAAAAACGTTTTCATCGGCCATCATTCCTCATCTGTAGTCAACCAACCGTGAGCAATATACACGCCAATTTCACGTCAACAACGACGTACCGGAAAACCCACCCCCACATCCGTCGTAAAATCCAGCCGGGCTGCAGCTCTCGTTCTCCGTTTTTTCGTGCGCGTCAATGGTCCCCTGCACGCACCGTGACATCCTCGTCCTCGTCGTCTCGAAAAAAAAGCTCTCGTTCGTATGTACATCTCATTTCCCGCGACCCGGAAATGGAGCTCCGTTCGTCACTCGGCAAACGCTCGCCTTTCCATTTTTAATTCCAGCCCCTCCCGTTTTTTGCGATTCAAATCGAATCCCCCCCCGCTCTTTTTTCACTAAAAAAACACCAGAGATGGCCGCAAGCGCAGCGATCAATTATGAAATTACTTTTCGAGAGAGAGAGAGAGAGAGTGCGCGGGGGCTCTTGCGCGCGGGAAAACGAAGAAAAATGAAACCGCGGAGCGAACGTCAGGAGACCCCGTCGCGGAGCTCGAACGAACTGCGGCGTCGAATCCGCCGCAGCGAGATCCCCAAAGCCGCGTCGCGCACGATCGAGAACGAGGCCGAAACCCTGCCATCGACGTCGAGCTCCGAAAACCCACGCGCATAATCGTCGTGAAACTCCCATCGCGCGTGGTGTATACCAGCTGCGCCTTCCCGTGAAGCCTGAACGACTATTTCTCATCCGCTGCAGCGGGACGACGAGAAGTGCATTACAGGCAGAGCCGCGCGGCGGGGCAAAATTGATCGTAGCTTCGCGGAATCAGACCCGGGCTGCAGGAGGAGCAGCAGCAGTAGGCTCGTCCCGCCGAGTGCAAGCCGCAGGTACGCGTGTACTCGGGGAATCCGTCGATGGTGGCGTGAGGGGGGGGGGGGGCGGGGGCGGGGGGGGGGGGGGGGGGGGGGGGGGGGGGGGGGGGCGGGGGGGGGGGGGAGGGGGGGCGGGGCTCAGTTGTTGATCATGTTGGTTCGACCGCTGCTGGGTTAACGGAGGTTGTGGCCTGATTGCGAGGAGTACGTTATCATGGTGTCACGGTGCTCGGTTTTTCACGCGTTACGAAGCATTCGCCATGAGTCGTGCGAATATACTGATCGAAAGATACAGAGTACGCCAGGCTGAACGAAAAGAAAAAGAAAGCGAACATTTTTGTCCGTTGAAAAGAATATCCCACGGTAAAAGGTTTCGTCATGAATGCATCAATAAGCATGGAAAAAATTCACATGTTTTAGAATATTCCAAACTTTATCGTGTCAAGAGGATCGATCTACTTTGATCATTGATTCATTTTTATTTCGTTGTTTAAGCATAAAACGAGGTCTCGAAATTTTGCATGGCTCGTTAAATATATCGCCACTGCATCAAACAGCTGAACGCTTTGAAAAGAAATCAACGCATTATTACTCGTTGTCAAAAATTAAGGCCTGTCTTAATGTTTTTAAATTAAAGAACATTTAAATTTTTCATAACTTTTAAATATATATGAACTGGCGAGTGTTTATATTTAATATATTGAACCTTCAAGATTTTCAATGACGTATTTTTGAGAGAATGAATTTTTTTTCAAACAATTAAGGTGGCCCTTAATTAACACGAAAAACAAGAGACGTATTCAACATGTATTAGATCATATGAATATAAATGGTGGCCATTTGTAGACAAGGTGCATCATATTATGCAGCAGGACATAATTTAAATAAAAACGTACAAATTATTGTAGAACGAATAATTTTTTACATTTCATAACTGACTTTGTATTTTATAAAAACACACTTTTACATGTAAGTTCAAATTTTTATTTCAGTCAATTAAGGCGCTCTTAGTACTAAGATAAGATAATTGGATGTGAACGCTAATAGGAACATGCTTGAATCTTTCGAAACTTAATTTTTACTAATTTTTTGTGGAACAGCGAGCTGATTTTAACGACGAAGCTATCGATGATGTCTCTAGCTGTGAACTCTCGATAAATATTATATACTTGTACGGTATTAGCTCTTCGACAATTAAAACGTACATACTAGGCTTTCTTATATCCACTAATAGTAGGTTAAAAAAAATTAACTGCCAAACCTTCTACAGTAATGTTTAGTAAATAAAATAATCATCAAACCAAAAGACCAATTAAAAGGTGATCATAAATTTTCAAACCATAATCAAAAGCGAATATGTATTATTTGGTGGGCGATCAAAAGAATACATACTTATTGGAAATCTGTCAATTAATTGAAAGGAAGTATTTTTTAAATTGAAATATTAAATTATTGTTTTTAATTTAAGAAAACAAGGTTGAATCAAGAATCGTAGATATGTATTGATACATATTTATTTTAAATTGCAGCTTTTGGCATAAAATTAACAAGTTGAGTTGTGTCCTAGTTACCAAACGTAAGTTTATCATAGTTGTGAGTTTTATACACGTCTTATTCATTTGTTGGTTCTACCTACATTCATCCAGAGTTTTTGACAAACAGAAAATATCAAATAAATTTCAATAGCAGTACAAAACATAAATTTAACCTACAGTCTTCACTCGTGAGTTATAGATTTATCATCACTATTATAATCTGCGAAACCAGTACATTGACGACAGCCACATCAAAGTGCGAAGAAAATCACGCAAAATCATAGCGACAAGTAAGACCTCAATATGGACAACCGTTACAAGCAACAGCAGCAACAAGAGCAGAAGTACAGTGGTGATGAGGTTATGAGATTCTGCCATAGCAACGCCTCTTTCTACTACCTCCCAAGGCCCACGCACACCACTTCAAGTGATGAGCCCTGCAGCCGTGAAGTTTGTCTCACAAATTTCAAACGAAGAAACAGCCTCATAACCGATATGAGTAGTCACACGGGCGAAAAGCTCCATCATTGCGAAATTTGTCAACGATCTTTTAGCCGTAAAAATAATCTAATGGTCCACATCAGAACTCACACGGGAGAAAAACCCTTTAGTTGCTCTAAGTGTTCGAAAAGTTTCTCTCAAAAGAGTAATCTTATAACGCACATACGATCACACACTAATGAAAAACCGTTTAGCTGCCCCACGTGTTTCAGAAGTTTCCAGACCAAAGGAAACCTTAAGATGCACCAACCCACCCACAGTCGTGAAAAGCCATTTAGCTGCTCCACGTGTTCGAAAAGTTTCTCTCAAAAGCATAGTCTCATAAAACATATACGATCCCACACTCAAGAAAAACCCTTTAGTTGCTCCACGTGTTCCAGAAGTTTCTCTCGAAAGTGTAGTCTCATAATCCACATACGGTCCCATACTAATGAAAAACCCTTTAGTTGCCCCACGTGTACCAGAAGTTTCTCCCAAAAGAGTAATCTTAAAGCGCACCTACGAACCCATACTGGTGAAAAGCCTTTTGGTTGTTCAACGTGTTCCAAAAGTTTCTCTCAACAGACTTCTCTTATAAGGCACGAGTGTATCCATACGAATAAAAAGCCCTTTAGTTGTTCCACATGTTTCAAAAGTTTCATGCGAAAGGCCCAACTTATAACGCACATCAAAACTCACATTAATCAAAATCCCCTTGGCTCCACAACTTCTCAAAGTTACAATCAAAATGACCATATAGAAAGTCACATAGAAACCCAGAAGGAGGAGATCTCATTTCAATGTTTCATGTGTCATAAAAGTTTCAGTACAACAAATCATTGGGTGCTA
>JAPYYV010018106.1:0-10742 GCA_030522625.1 Copidosoma aretas | reverse complement strand
AGGTAGGGGCGCTCTCCCACTCCAGCCGGTCAGAGAGAGAAAGAGAGTAAAGTCGCTCTGCGCATGCGGCAAAGTCTTGGGTGTTCGCATCACTGTTACGGATCCGTACGGAAGTGTACGGGTCCGTACAGAGTACGCTGGTTTTTTCGTCGCTCCTTATTATTTTACACGACATTACACGGAAAGCTTTGTTTTTATACACGGAACATTGACGCGAGGGGTCTGAATAGACAATTTCGGGTACATTCCTTACACAGAATAAATAACAACATATGTTACAGTAACATATGTACGTAATAAGTTGAAGATTTTGTACTTACACAATGTATGAAATGTATAACATTATAAATAGCTGATGGTTAAAATCGTTTGGTCATTCTGGATCCGTCAAACTGTCATTGTCGTTAGTTATTAGCTTGAAAACAACGAAAACTTTCGTCTATAAAATATTAGATGTAGTCGTGTAGCGTTTATTTTGGCTCGTTTGAGTGGTTACTCAGCTGTTTCTTAAATGCCCTAGTGGCTCGAGTACCGTATGCGATAATTTTACACATTGTATACATTAGTCACATTTGTTAAATTTGTCAAAAACTAATATAAGATCTTTTTTAGTTTTTAGAAATACACGTGTTACTGAATCGAGCGCTATACATACCGAAATTGTATATACATAACAAGCCGTAACACGTCTGAGGGAAACGGATCCTTTCAGGCTATTCTATGACGGGCAAAATAAGCTCAAAAACGCTTAGATCGGATGAAAATTAGAGGGAAGCACGAGTTTTGAGACTTTTTTAGCGTTTCGACACACTGTACGTCGATTCCATACAAAAGAGAGGGGTATTTTAAGTGTTCAAAACAAACTTTTTTCTAATCTTGAGTACTGTATGTTCAGAGTTTATTAACTAAGAAGATAAACTCAATTGAAACAAACAAAATTTTTTGTTTTTTATTCGATTTAAATTTATAATCATATAATAGTGTATGTTCACTCAGAGTATTGCATTGCAAAACCTAAATATTGCCTTAAAACTCAATTGGGATTGGCAACATAGCGATAACGCCATCTGCTGGCGAACTAGGAAGTAGCGAGAGCAGGCTTTGAGATACTCAAGTTCTCAGCTGTTCAAGTGTAAATAAAACAATTCCTTTTTCTATCAAGGCCAAATAGTATTAATGCACCAAAGTTTTAGTCTAAAATAAGGTAATAATTCAGTGCAATATTATTAATACATTTCTATCATTCCTTGCGATAAGTTGATCGCCAATTTTGTTATTTTTTCTTAAATGTAGTGTCGACATAGGCTTATAAGAACAACTCGAAGTTTGCAAGCGATTTGTGAGCATCCAGAACTGTGCTTTTCAGTGTCAAAAAAATTTATTTGTGAATGGAAGAAATATGCATCTTTGGAAGCTGCACACCAGCTAGTAGAAATTTCATTGAAGGAGAACGCCTCTTGCATGCTGGTCATATAACCTGCCACAAGTTGTCTGAGGGAAAAGCTGAAATTAATATCGTGGGATTGTGCCTAAAAACTGATGAGTCTAAACTACTTAAATATAACTTTTTTGATCGTTTCTTCTTCACCATTGCTAAGATCGAGCTTCAGTCTTTTAGCAAACAATTTTTTGTAGCAGGGATGTTGTTGTAATGGGTGAGGCTAATACTGTTTTAGGGCATCTTTCTGTGGTTGCCTCCACTTGCAGGTGATATCAGTACATGGCAAGATGGCAAAGCTATTCATATCATACAAAATTAATTTTACAACCCCATAATATTAATTTCCGCTTTTCCCTCAGACAACTTGTGGCAGGCTATATGACCAGCATGCAAAAGGCGATCTCCTTCAATGAAATTTCTACTGCTGGTGTACAGCTTCCAAAGATGCATATTTTTTCCATTCGCAAATACATTTTTTGACACTGAAAAGCACAGTTCAGGATGCTCACAAATCGCTTGCAAACTTTAAGTTGTTCTTACATGCCTATGTCGACACATTTAAGAAAAAATAACAAAATTAGCGATTAACTTATCGTGAGGAATGATAGAAATGTATTAATAACATTGCCCTGAATTATTACCTTATTTTAAACTAAAACTTTGGTGCATTAATACTATTTGGCCTTGATAGAAAAAGGAATTGTTTTATTTACACTTGAACAGCTGAGCCCTTAAGAATCTCAAAGCCTACTCTCGCTACTTCCTAGTTCGCCAGCAGATGGCGTTAGCGCTATATTGCCAATCCCAATTAATGAGTTGACAAGAATGACTTACACTGGACAAGCACTATATTGCAGAAAAAATCTCTCAGAAAATGATTTTCCATGCTTATGTTAAAAAAATCTTTAAAAACGAAGTATTTTACGTGTATTTTACTACTGTATTTGTAAATATAGTATTCCAAGATACTGTATTTAAAACTGAAATGCTGTGTACCAATACGTTTTTATAAATGCAGGTATTTAAGTGCTAATAAACTACTGTATTTGTATACAGTATTTAGAAATACGCATTTATAAAATATATTATTTTAGAATGCTGTATTTTTAAATTCAGTATCTCAAAATAGTAGTACATACCACTGGCTGAGCAATGAGCTCACTGTGGAGGCGATTTGGCTCCACGCATGGCGGGTTGCATTAACGACTTACTGTGGAGTGAGTTCACTCTCAACATGTAGCAGCTGCTGCCGACCATAGTTTTTTCAGTGTATGAAACTGATTCCATCGAATTTTTATTTGTCGTCGTTAGGTTTGAGAGGCTCACACAATAGTATAATTTAGAAAGATAAGTAGCTGGAGAAAACTTTATTTATTTGTAAGAGTTTCCTATTATAAGCTATTAAGGAGGTTCAATGATTTTCTCAAAATGCAGAGAAATCAGTGAAACTTTCTATAATAACTATTCAATGTGTCAGGAAACTGTGTGAATTGTTTCAATATTTTCTACCACAAAATTATTTATTAATGAAAAATAAGCCAAAACTTATTTCTGTCCTTAAGGAGGTTTGGGAGAAAAATTGAAAATGTAGAATCTTGCTAAAAAAAATATATGTTATACTTGAGCATATTAAAAGACTACATAAATTTTTTCAGATTTTTGATGGGGAAAATTTCTAAAAAAACTATTGATGAAAATTTTCATTTCAACATAGTCTCTTATGAAATAACGAGATTAAGTGGCCTGTTTACTCGAATTAAGGTACAATGCAAATGTATAAGAACAAAAAAAAAATCCTATAGGTACCTTAGGATACTAGCAAGATGATCAACAAAAAAATCACGCCTTGCTAGGGATTTTTTTGAAATATGAACGATTACAGTTACAGCTTCATCAGTTTGTAGGCTGCAAGAGAAGATGCGCGGTAAAAGAGGCCTAGCTGCGCGGGCCGGGGGGACTTCCCGTTCCTCGCCCCTCTGAGCGAAACTCCCATATCTCCTTAATAGATTGTGTTTGAGTTGAAATTTTATAAATAAAAAAATTTACACAGTTTCCTGACACTTTGAATAGTTGTTGTTGAAAATTTCACTGCTTTCTCTGCATTTTATGAAAATCATTAAACCTTCTTAAGGAGGGTCGGGAGTATCATTTAGCGAGGCGTGGAGCGGGGATTCCCCCCGGCCTGCGCAGCTTGGCCCTCTTCTTGCGCATCCCCTCTTGCACCCTACAAACTCCATATTTTGCTTACGTTTAGCTGTGACATTGTTTAAAATGCACTATAACATGACTTAGAATTTTACTCACTTAATCTTGAAACAATACTTTATTTGTAGGTATGATTTTTTAGAATATCTTAACATTTTCCAAAAATTTTTCCGATGTCAGCGACAAAATCGAGGCTACGTTCCATAAGTGCCTATGTTATGACACTCAGTTTGATTTGTATCATTATTTTCAAAATGACCTATAACAAATATTGAAAAAATGTATATAAGTTCAAATTCATATAATTTATTCCAGACTATCAAGATAAACAATATCAATGTGATCTCTGTATTTTATTATTACTCCCGAACCTCCTTAACTATAGTTTTCAGGTTTCAGTCACTTACAGTACAGGGATTGAGGGATTTATTGCTTGGGGTCAATATTCATTCTTAAGAAATATGATTTTTTATTTTAGTATTTATTGATGAAAAATTAATCAATAAATTCAGCTCTCATACGTGGATTTATGCGATTTAAGAGTGTTTTAGTACGCAGTTGTAGAGATTAATGCCTTCAGTAAAATTTCAGTAATTTATGGGATATTCTTTTTTGAAACTAATAAAAATTAATCCATCAATAAATTTAATTATTATACGTACAAGCATTAGTTTTAAATGGCTTATAGTACTGGATAAATAGAATTAAAAGTTAAGGATTAATATTTACTAATTATTTATAAGGTTTTTTACCTTAATCTTTGTTAATAAATAATTTATAGATAAATCTATCTTTCATACGTAGTCATTTGGATTGAAACAGTCACAGCACAGGGGTCGTACCATATAACTTTTTCCAACTTAAACATATGGATTTGTAACAGCCAATTCTAATCTTCAAGTCGGCATAAGGTGGCTTAAAGAGACAAATTGGTTTGTCCAGATTCTTGACGAAGCTAAAAAAGTTATATGATACAGCTCCAGGGTTAGAGGGATCAAAAACGTAGGCAAAGTATTAATCATTATTTATAAAAGATTTACCTTTAATATTTTTGGATAAATAATCCATCGTTAAATTTAATTCTTATACGTAGAGTCATTAGGTTTGCGAGGCTCGCATTACAGGATTTGGGGGATTAATACTTTAGGAGTGACATTTTATCAAACATTTTTTTTTAGTTGATCTTCATTAATAAGCAAATTATCGATAAATATAACTCTGATCGGTGAAGTCATCAAGTTTAAGAGCCATTGTATTAATAAGAAAAAATTCTCTACCATTTTTCTTTACATCTTCGAAGCATAAAAACTTTTTCTTGCTATGCAACTTCAGAAGTTAGAGCTTAATTTTGCAGTGTGTACGTTTTAATGTATGATGTAATGAGGACGCGCCACATCGCACTAAAGTAACGAAAATAGCGATGAAAACATTTTTTGCTTAACACAAAATAAAGATGACATTCTATTATAAAGTTCTAAATGAAAATACTGTGGTTTTTTTGAAAAAAACCAATTTTTTAACCAAATATTTTGACGTCCATTTAAATATACAAATGGAAAAAATCGTTTTTTATCAGCAAATAAAATAATTGTAAGGGTCTAAATTTTAATTTGATATTTAAGGATCAAACGTTGAATGTAAAATATGTAGATCATGAAAAAATACAACTTTCTCTATCGACAATTTTTCATCACTACGCTATCTATATACTTTAATCAGTAAAAATTATTTAAAGTCAACAGTAAGAATAGTATTACGGCCGCCAATGTTCCTGCTCGACATCGTCAATCGAATTATGGAACACAAATTAAGTCTTAATGAACATGCAACTTTGAAATACCAAACAGTGTATAATTTGTTTTAAGGTTGCTCCAGTGCCTAGTGCCGTACTTAGCGGGCGCATTAGCACTGCGGAGAAAGCGGTTGTGTTCAACCTGCTAGAACTTACGAGATTTTTTATTAATCATCACCAAAATTAAGAAACTGTTTCCCAGGTGATGTAGTTTCTTACAGTTTTTGTAAAAATCTTAAACTGTTTTTTGTTTAAGCAGGAAACAATGATAACCTCAAAATTCACTGAATGCACTATGTCAATCCAATAAATTCTGTTACAAAATGGTTAAAATCCCAATTTTTTTCAACAGTATTGTTATATCACCCCTTAATAACATTATTACAAAGTTTCAGGTGAAAATATGGAAAAGAAAAGAATCTAGATGCAGTTTTGTAAAAAAGTCTAGAGCCGCCACGTATTTTTATGTTTACATTTTCATTTATAACATGAAAAATCAAATCTTGATCTTAAGGCCCTAAAATGTTGATCAATTCTACGTCTCATAAGCTTTTGTTTGATATCTAATTTGCTTGCATTGTATTTTTTATTTTAAAGTTATTAGAGTATATGGGTAATAAATTTGGAGGATGAAATTTCTGCTTATGTGAAACAAGTGTAAATGAAAGTAGCAACAATATTTTCTTATCTTGATCAGCCAATCACTTACAAATATAAAACACAATCCAAGCCAATCAGATATCAAACGAAAGCTTATGAGACGTAGAATCGATTAGCACTTTAGGGCCTCAAAATCAACGTTTGATTGTTAATGTTATAAATGAAAATGTAAACACAAAAACAAGTGGCGGCTTTAGACTGTTTTACGAAATTGCACCTGGAATCTTCTTTTCTCAATATTTTGACTTAAAATTTTGTAATGATATTATTAATGGGTGATGTAACAATACTGTTGAAAAAGATTTGGGATTTTAACAATTTGTAACAGAACTTAATTGATTGAAGTAGTGCATTCCGTGTATTTTGAGATTATCATTGTTTCCTGCTCAAAAGAAAAAGAGTTCAAGATTTTTACAAAAACTATAAGAAACTACATCTTCTGAGGAATATTTTCATTCTTTTTGGTGATGATTAATAAACAATCGCGTTAGTTGTAGCAGGTTGAACACAACCGCTTGCTTCGCACTGCTTATGCACCCACTAGGTACGGCACTAGGCACTTGAGCCACCTTAACTACTCTTTTTGTTCAGGTAACATAAGAATTAGACGTGCTGTATACGTTAAAGTGTTGTCTTTTTCATAAATTGAGCACCATATTTTTTTTGACAACACTTGATGTGTTGACGGAATCGATTTAAAGCTTTTGTCCAAAAGAAACATTAAAAATATTATCATTTGGATATTATTCTCTTGCAGTTTGCAAGATAAAGCTTTTGGCCCCTTCGCTGGCTTAGAATGTGGACTGAAATTCAATGCAGAACTTCTTTTGTATAAAGAGTGAATTATAAGATTTAGCCTGGCATTTCTTTTTGACAGTTTATGGGTATCATTTCATAGCTTTAAAAGCTGCCAAAGAGTTAGATTACTAGTGGAATCAAAGTTTGCATTGAAATAGAACACTATAAAAAAGTGTAGGGTGACTTCCCAATGTCACGTGTATAGATTAAAACTTTTGGCTCCTTTGCTGCTTATGGTTCAGTCTGAACATTGATTAAAGGCTTGTGTTAAAAAGTAGATCAATGAAAACGTTTTTCTGACATTTTCCTCTTGCAATTTACAAGTTGATGCTTCTGGCCTCCTTGCTGGCTTAGAATGTGAACCGGATTAAATTTTAAGTTTGTTTTGTAAAAAGAGTGAATTGTAAGATTATGCCTGGTATTTCTTTTTGACAAATTTTGGGTCTTATTTCTCAGCTTTCAAAGCTGGAAAATAGTTGGATTATTAGTGGAGTTGAAGCTTGCATTGAAATATAAAACCAGAGAAAAGTGTCCCAATGTCACAATTATAAATTAAAACTTCAGGTTCGTTTGCTAGCTTATGATTTAGTCTGAACATTGATCAAAGGCTTGCGTTAAAAAGTAGATCAATGAAAATTTATTCTGACATTTCCGTCTTACAATTTGCAAGTTGAAGCTATTGGCTTCTTCGCTGGCATTAAAAGTGTAGTCATTATCAATTCTAAGCTTCTTTATATACATTCATGAATGAAAATCGACGATTTACTAAAGCAAATTTTATCTAGAAATTGGAAAATGACCATGTTTTTTATGTTGCTTAAGTAAAAATAATGCCAATCATTCCAATATAGACAGTTTATCAGAAAAAAAATGCCACAAAACTTTTACACCAATGGAGGGCAGCTAAAAACAATTAAGTTTAGTGTAAGTGAAAAGTGAAAAATTTTACAATCGTTAATATATCTTAATGAACTACAGCATCTCCTCAATATATATAAACAATACTCTGGTGTAGCTCTGCTCTCATTGGCTTCGGAATTTTTCCAACGGAATGTTCTGAAAGTGGTGGGAGTATAGGACAACCCCCTTTATTCAACGCTGATTTCAGTTTCATGCACGGAGGAAAGTTTGTAGGGTGGCTCCTCCTAGCGGCACACAGTGGAAGATTTTGTTTTTTTTTACTCAAAACCTAATATCTCGAGAAAGGAAATTGATAAAGCAATTCTTTTTTTTTATTTTCTTCGTAATTGAATAAGGAATCGAGGAAAAATACTAAGAACGCAGAAAAATGAGAACCTAACCTGAAAATTGTTGTTAAACCTCAATTTTTGAACTATCCACGACCGCCAACGGATAAAAAAAAATTTTTTTAGACTATTTTGTTTTTAATCCATTAAATAATCAAAAGAGAGTATCTAAAAAACACAAAATAAAAACCTTACCTACGAATTTTCTTAAAACCCTCATTTTTAAGATAGCTTGCGAACGTCAACAGATATAGAAATCAAATTTTTGTCAATTTACTTAATAATTTAATAGAAATTCGGGGAAAAATACTGAGAAGGCAGAACGTTATATCCTAACCTACAAATTTTTAGTAAATGTTAGTTTTGAGAATATCTCACGAACGCTGACACACAAAAAATTAATTGATTTTTATTTTCTTACGAATTTATAAGTGAATGATGAGGAAGTATAAAAAAAAGACCTAACCTACACTTTTTAATGAAAACCTTATTTTTTGGTGTAATTTTAAAACGCCAACAGATAGGAAAAGGATTTTTTTTTTAATTCATCAGCAAATCATTACAAATCAGTAAAAGTGCCAAAACAAAAATACGTCACTTACAAATGGTTATTCCAACCTTGATTTAGCGCAAACGTACAGAAAAACATATGCAACCAATAATCACAGAGAAACTTTGACAAGTCATTAAAATGTGATTCTTCATGCTCTTTCACATGTTTTGCAAAAACACGGACTATTGCATATTTTTTTTAATTTATGAAAAATCTGTACTAGTTATATGGGAAACAAACTAAAGTTTTACTTCTTTATCCACGATAAAATGTAAAAATTTATTCTTTAATATATACCTATAATAATGAATTCATGTACAAGATTATCGATGTATAGATTATATAAGAAAAGTTTGCTAGCTTTATTCGGATGTGGTAAAGAGCTAAATTTGATAGAAGTGCATAAGTTGTGTACGAAAATCTACTGGGTTTATTTTGAAATACATCTGTGGGTGAAGCTCAGTCCTACAGTGCACAAGTTATTGATGCATAGTTGTCAAGTAGCTGAATTATTTCCTGTCATTGATTTACTATTCCGACGATTCCAGTCAGGCCTGGCATCGGCTACACCGACTGCACATGACTAATCATGCACGGCAAGCCAGCAGATTACAACGCCCTACTGACGTTTTTAACCGAGCAGTATATCTAAGTAATCCTCTTATTTTATTGGTTAATATCGATAAACGGGAAAAATAGGAAAAATGTAAAAAGTAATCGATAATTGAGGAAATGAAAAAGTACCTAAAATGATGTAACGAAATAAATTAGTAAACATACGACAAATTTATTAAAATTATGCAATTTGTAAAATTCAATGTAAATAAGTGAGTTCGTATAAATTTATGAACACGTATTTAATCAGTATGTACCCTAGAAAACGTCGAATAATTATAGTTTTGAAAAAATCTGATGAAAACTACCGTAAAATTAAAAATATTGTTACACAATATTAAAAGAATCACGAAAAATTGCGGTTTTGTATGTCAAATATTAATTTACAACCATTTAAAAATTTTAACTTAGATTTTCAATAAACTGACAAAACGAAGCATTTACTTTTTTAAATGTTAAAATTGGCACAATATTTATAAGGGTGCAACTTAATACGAATTTGGTGCTGAGATTTTATTAATTCAGCGTTCTTCATATTACATTAACAATTGATTCTTTGATTCGATGAAAACAGAATAAATTTAATTATATATCTGCTAGATTTTACAAGATGTTAACGAAATTCAGATGTAATAAAAATATGTATGTTAGGTATTAGTTTTCGGCTTCTTTAATAATGTCATATATTTTCTGTTAAAATAAAGAAAGAATGCAATTTACAAACTTTTTATCTATGAATGTTTAACACATATTTAATTATATTAGATTCAATGTAAATAAATAAGTTGTATTTTTTTTGCAATTAAAAAATTTCCTCTCAATTTTGTATTAAGGTAATTATAAAACAAAAAATTTCTTTTCCTGTCTGTTGGCTTTTACAAGTTAATCAAAAAAATTATGGTTTGAAGAAAATTGAAAAAACTTAAGAACGTACAACAAAGGTAAGGTAAATGTCCCAATGGCTAAACGTGCCCAGTGGCTGAACGCAAAGACATATTTTCTTAATTCTACTGTTTTTACTGATTATTAGTTAAGCAACTAAAATCTCATATGTTTCTAACACAATAATGTAAGCGTGTAAAACATTTTGAGCGAACAAAACGAATGTTTATACCTTTCAATCATACTGGTAATAACTTTACTTGTAACTCCTCTAAATTGCACAGGCTATCTTAAGCCGTCTGCTAACAAAAGTACACTACTTGGTAAGACTGTCAGATTAATTATATGAGGCTGGTATGTTGAGCCGAAGTACTGGTGAAATCTACGTGAGTCGTACTTATACTAATAAGAAATATCCAACTAAATTTTTTTACTTTTCCATTAAAATTATGCGTGTCTATCTTTTAGTACCTGTAAACTGACAGTGACCTAGTTAATGAGCGACTCCGTTCAGTTATTGGTATAGGACTCTGTTCTCAAGTGCCCAAA